>CM042237.1:14043053-14100553 GCA_023566465.1 Cottus gobio
CCAGACTATACACACCACTAATGCTTCCCGTTTGCCTTTAATCAGAGCTCAGGTTTCAGGAAGACAGGATGCATTAGTGGTGAGAGGGAAGAGATGGCCTGCATTAGCAGGCTGTTGACAAAACGACCAGCATCTTGACTTTTTAGTCCATTTTTAGAGGAGAAATTGGAATGTTACAGCAGGTATGGCAGAGAGTCAGGCCGACAGCACGTGTCAAGATGTTTCAAAGATTCAGCGCCAGACCGTTCTGTAATTCTGTCTTTAGTCAATGAGATCTTTTATTGATTCAATCCACAGTTATTGAGATATTTCCATCTGGAAAGTGGACAAACCGATACTGCCTAGAGCAGGGGTATTCAACTGAAATTCAGCCAAGTCCAGTTTCATCATGCAAAGGCCTGGAACGTCACAATAACGTCCAATTTGTGCGATATGATATTGTGCCATATGTGTTGAAGTAGCCAACAGTTGTATTAACGTCTGTATGTAATCAACAACTGACTGTCAAATTAAGTTCAATTAAATAATATCTAAACAATATTTATTATTACAGATTTCCAGTTGAACTTGATTAATTATAAATAATACATACTCTAATAATACATACATTATCTTCTCTTTTTTAAAGTAAAATAAGGCTGGATTTAAAACGAAAAGCTTTTGAAAAATGTGACTCTGACCTCAGGCTTCTCTGATCTCATGTTTCTATGCTCTGACCTCAGGGTTCTATGCTCTGACCTCAGGGTTCTCTGACCGCAAGGTTCTCTGATCTTAGGGTTATATGCTCTGACCCCAAGGTTCTATTATCTGACCTCAAGGTTCTATTCTCTGACCTCAAGGTTCTATGCTCTGACCTCAAGGTTCTATTATCTGACCTTTAGGTTCTATTCTCTGACCTCAGAGTTCTATTCTCTGACCTCAGGGTTCTATGCTCCGACCTCAAGGTTCTAGGCGTTGACCTCAGGCTTCTATGCTAAAGAGAGAAATGTGTGTGGGGACTTTATCTTTAAATATCGCTGAACATGAGACATGCTGCTTTTGAACTGGTTGTGAGAATAATAAACATAAGAGTCTGTCCATTGTTGGTTAAAGGCTCTGGTTAAGAGGTCCACATTTCTCTTTTTGAAGCGCCAAGTGCAATAACTTCTCTGACTCACGTACTTGTTCTAACAATCGGGTCTCTCTCCTGTTTGTGAATATGGCACTCGAGTCGAGGGCGCTTAACTTAAACATAAGTCATTCAAAATTATAATAATTGTAATGTAAATTATCAATATCGACTGAAATGAAACTGTTTTGCACGGGTTAACATGTAATTGTGTTTCTGTATGTGCAGGAATGCAGGCCAGGAGCACTTCTTGTGTTCCTTCGGCAACGGGCCCAGAAGCTGCATTGGACCGAAACTTAACGATGTCTTCCTGAAGGTGACTCCATTTTTTTGGCTCTTAACACACACATACATACACACATGCACACACACACACACACTCACAGTGTCACTCTTTAGCGCCACAGTCTGTGAAATTGTCTTCTTTTGGAGATAAGGAGATCAAAGATGTGTCAAAGGTTGCATAATGAATGTTCTTTAGTCAGAGAAACAGACACAAAGAAGAAGTAAAAATCCTGAGATGTTGAGTCAGTTGCATGAATGTATAATAAAAACTGGAAGCGGCAGGGCTACTCAGCCTTCAACCAATAGACCACCATTATAAAAGAGACGTAGGTGAGACACCTTGAACTGTAAACAAGCTCTTTCTATCGTGAATTTTATATTGTATTGGTTGTACATTTGTAAAACTTCCCTTGTGCTGTGAAAAAGTAATTTAAAAGACTGTGATGCAACCACAATGTATAGACCGATAGATATGCATACGTAGGAGCAAATATTTTGCCGAAATTCTAACATGACGCGATTTTACTGTTCTCTGTCCTTAACTGCCAAAAGGAGAGCTGAAAGTGAGACTGCTTACTGTAGCTGTGCACCTGAAAACTACAAATAGTGTGATTTAGGGCTGAAAATATTGATATGGAAGATACTATACACCTTATGTATTGTTTTTTGAATTATGAGTGAATTTGTTCTTTAATGGGAGAAAAATGTACAAAGCTTCCAGGAGAACATATTAGTTATTTGTAGAGTGACATAATATGGCACTGAAACAAAGAACCAAGAGACAGAGAGAGCGGTGAGCCATGAGCACTCCTCATGGGAATGAGGAAAGACGTGTGTGTGTTTGTGTGTGTGTGTGTGTGTGTGTGTGTTTGTGTTTGCGTGTTTTTATTAGTGATAACAGACGGAGAGCCCGGGTACAGACTGTCCTGTTTAAACCACCTGCCAGTCCCCACGGCAGCTCTCACCATAGCCACCATTGCCTATACTCAGGACACACACACACACACACACACACATGCACACAGCCTATAGAAGGAACAAGAACAAGGCAGGTGTGTTACAGGTGTGACAACAGGAAGGGCAGAGATTTGTTTCCCATGTGGACGCTCCCTCTGGAACCAGCTGTGTCTATCTCTGTATGTGTTGTGATCCTTGGAGGGGGACGCCATCCTGAAAACAACCACAGCGAGCTGCTGGATTCCCACGGTTTTAATTGGAAACGTGTGAAACTAAATGGAAGGAGTCCCTCTTATTTTCAGTTATCACAGATTAAACCACGTGTAGTTAAACATGTATGACAAAAGAGGGACTATGTCATAGTCTTGTTTCAATCAACACTTCCCAAAACCTTACCATACTCAGTAACTGTTGTAAGCCTTTACTGTGTACCTTTACATTGACACATTAATAATTGCAGCATCTTCCAATTCAATTTTTTTGTGTAATTTTGTAATAATAGGAGGAATAACAAGCTTCTTATTTCCAGCCGGTGGCTGGCGATTTGTCCGACTGAAATGTTGAGTGTTGCTTGAAGGTTTTATCAGCTGTAGCTAACTAGATAATTAAGCTAGCTCCATGATTTGGTTGAACATAATCTGAATGGCTTTCAATGTTTCCATGTGCCCCCTTTTGAAACCAGATACCCTTAAAAGGGTTTTAAATGTGTTAGCGGCCGGTTGTTATGCTAGTTGAAGTGTGTGTTTGTGGGAGGGGAGGAATCCGATTCCAGCATTCAGCCAATGAGAGGTGTATCTCAGCAGTTCATATCCGTTGAGTCAATCTAATACACGTAATGTGCGTCATTTAACCTCCGCTGGTAGATTACAGTCACTAAAACTCTATATGGCTGAGATTGTTGAAGAGCAATGACGGCAACACATGCATTTAAATCAATATGTATGGGAGTGTTACTGAAAGCTGTCCTCAATGTAGATGTTAGGGATGACTCTACACACACACACACACACACACACACACACATACTCATGAGTCATTGTAAATGTTGGGTCTGATTGAATGGAGCGCAGGTGAAATGCTCAAAGTGGTTTATTGATCTTCTCTCTCCTCATTCAGCTCCCGTATTGTTCCGCAGGACAATCAGATCTCATTAAAACTAGATTACTGATTCTAGATATCCAGCGGCGTCTTGCTTTTTTGGGGGGTTTAAAGAAGTGGCATGAATGGGATAAGGCAGGCAGTGCATTGCTCTCATACTCTCCCCAAATAGGACAATGCGCAATCATCTCTCTCTCCATGCATTCCGCATATCAATACCTATATAGCCATAATATATATATATATATATATATATATATATATATATAGCCATATATATATATATGTATAGCCATATATATATATATAGAGAGAGAGAGAGAGATGATGAGCAATCATCTTTCTCTCTCCATGCATTCCACATATATAGATCTAGATATTAGATGTATGTACATATGGAATTATGTGTGTGTATATACACAATTAAACGAATATATATATTTAAATTATATATATATATATATATAATTTAAATTAATTGAATCCAGTCCAATTGCTTTTCACACTCCTATATGTTGATGAATATTTTATTTTGACATGATGTCATCCGTAACAACGGGGTCAGCTGCTCCTCCGTCTGTGAGTTTAGGAGTTCTCTCGACCTTTTAGTAAATGTTATCTCTGCAGCGTGCCAACACTGCAATGGGATAATGTAGAATACACACCTATCCATCACCTTGTGAAGATTTATTCTGCACCAATGAGGCACCAATGTTGACTCTCATCCTGTGTGTCTGATTGGCTTTCAGCAGACTGACCACTTGCACACACACACACACACACATAAGAGGGTGTGACCAGAGTTAAAAGTAGACCACAGGGATCTAGGTCAGAGATGTGAGTCATCGCCTCCGTTCTTCATCCTGTCTCCCACCCCCACCACCATCATCCTTCCCCAATTCCATCTTCTTCTTTCCTCCCTTCCTCCATCCTCGTTCATTCATCCGGCTCCTCCCCCTCTATCAGGAAAATCTTCATTCACAAAGTGAAAGGGAGGAAGGGCAACTGGCTGTTACTGGTGAATGCGATGTGGCTGCTCGGTGGCCATGGAGCTCTGCGTGCACTTAGTATGTGGAATAAGATAGAATCAGGGTTTTCCTCATCGTCCAACTTTTACACAAAGTAGACTGGGAATGTTAATTGGTGACATTTTGGTGAAACTTGAAAAGTGTACACTGCTAGATGATCAACTTAGCAAAGTGTTTGAGTCCCAAGGACCTAATGTTCTGTTTCAACTTGGCTGCTGAAAGGTGTTGCGTTGCATTCCTACTTCAACATGCAAACAAACGTATAACAGCAAGTGTTATGGAGGCTGAAGCTTAACAAGTTGGAGCTTTTCTTCAGCGTTGGCGGAGGCTCTCGCTCTGCCAAGTGCCTCCTGGTTCAACATTCTGCCTTTGCAATGCTATAACATTAGGAAATTGTCAATGCCACACCCACTGCTTTTAACTCTAGGTATCATCAGGCAGAAAGTAAGTTTAATTTGTGTCACTTCAGCAAAGGTACTGAAGTTACAACAGTTTATGTTTCTTGTTTTGCCTCCAGGAAGCGTGCATGTACCTGTTAAAGAACTACGACTGGTGTTTGGACCCTCCATCACAGGACCTTGAGTACAAATGGCTGCCTGTGTCTCGGCCGGCCAACCCTCCCACCGTCTCCTTTACCCGACTCGATCATACCACATGTGACGGGAGCGACACCGGCTAGGGATGCACAGCATGTTTAGTGATGTCGCTGCTGATACCTTTGGGGGGAGAGAAAGATATGAGCACTAAAAACCAGCTTGAGGCAAAATATGCCTCTCTATACTGGGCAGAACAAGCAGGAAAATATGTGAACACACCCAGAGGGAAGCCAGCGCACTGTGAGCCCGTGTTCCTCTGCCGGATATTCGAAAGCTTTGCTTGAGGAATCTGCAACAAAAGACAAAATAAATGACTCAAAATCATTCTCTTATTACTAATTCTGACACTGCTAGACAGCTTTTTATTTTTTGTCTGTTTTTTAATAAGTCATCTATGTCAGTTTAAAAAGGACCAGATTCACCGGATTCAGAAAATGGAATTCTTTGCCTCACATATTATAATATAATAATAGGTCAAAGAGATGCAGCTTCTTTCCCCCGTGGTGGAGTTTACTGTGAACAGAAATTTAAATTGCCTCAAACTGCAGCCCTCGTTTGGTGGAAATTGCATTTCCCCCACTCTGCTGTATCAATATTTAAACCACATAAATCCAAGGGAACACACACACACACACGTGCACGCAGAGGTAAGCCCTCAGATTCAATACCTAACTGCAAACCTGTCTCCACTCCCCCTTCCTCCACCTAGCAACCACGACTGCTTAGCAACAGTTCGTCATACCGACACTGACTTTAGTATGCAAGTCTCTCTCTCACACACACACACACACACACACACACACACACACACACACACACACACACACACACACACAATAACATTTATACACACACCATCTGAGTCACATGTAAATGGTGCCAGAAGGCGTTTGAGATCGCACGCCTACATCTTAAATAACCTTCGTAACCTGAGTGATTTTTAGCACATGAATCATAAACCAAACTAAGTTGTTCTGTGTCTATCATATGAAATGTTCAAACATATTTTTACATTTGGATTTGTTAATATTAACATGTCTTATCATATTGCATATTGTTTATGTTTGCATTTGTCTGTCATAGTCATTGAAGGGCATACTTGTTAAATAACCTTTTTCATGTTGTCTTATGTTTTGGCGTGTGGGATAGTGTCTTAACTTATTTTAATGTTAGTTAGTATTCCATCTCACCTCTTGGCACGTTCCTCTGTCGTTGTTTCTGCATCCTGTGGAATAAACAGGTGAGAGGCATCATTCTGAATGCTATGGTCATCTGACGATTCAAAGAATAATAAAAACATTAAACTAAGTAATAATTTGTTTTATTTATATTTAATAACTTGATAATTTTCCCTCTCCAGGCCTATAAAAGTCCTTCTCATGTCTCCTTCCAAAAAATCTTAATACCTTTCTGGTTGAACTGCTCACCCCTCGCGTGCATAACCTGTGATGAGGGATCGCAAGTAGATTCATTTTAAGGTGTCACAAAAAGTTTGAAGCAGCTAGCAGCTAAAACACAACAAAAGCATGTTCTCTAATTGCTTCCACCCACATTGAATCTAAAAGTAGCCTAAACGCAGACTGGAAGTTAACACATATTATGATACTATTCTCACAAAAACCCAATTAAAGTCTAAAAGAATGGCATACAAATAGACATTAAAAATCAGACAAATACAGTTTTACAGTTAGTTAAGCTGCCCCAATTACATATGTAAACCTGTAGCACCATTAATGTTGTATTATACATTCCGGCAACAAGAATAATGTCCAGTGTGAACTTGAACATGTTCAGCTGCAGAATGAGGCCTTGAGTGTGTCACTTGTACGAAACGGGAGCCGCTGATGCCGTTGATGCTGCCTGCACGCTGTGTGCTCGGCTTTAGGCATGTGTCTCAGAAAGATGCTTTTGTTCTGCCCAACAAACCTGCTTTGTTCTCTCTCTCTCTCTCTCTCTCTCTCTCTCTCTCTCTCTCTCTCTCTCTCTCTCTCTCTCTCTCTCTCTCTCTCTCTCTCTCTCTCTCTCTCTCTCTCTCTCTCTCTCTCTCTCCAAACCTTACTCCCTCCTATGCACAATGAAGTATGCTGCAGACGGGCATATTTCTTACTTGTCACACTAGTCTTGTTTCTCCCTCTCTCTCACAGAAACACATACACACACACACACACACACACACTTGCAGACATACATCACACAATATCAGGCAGAAAATGGGGTTATTGTGAACAGAGTGGCATGACTCACAGCTCTCCCTGCCGGTACTCGCAACAACACACGACAGGCGAGCGCGATTTACAGTCACAAGTGGTGTCAGAGTATTGGATTTGGAGTTGTAATTCATTGTGATATGTCAGATATTATATTAAACTGTATATGTGAATGATAAAATCATACTAGATTTGATTCTTGATGAAGTATTGTGTATTGTGGGCGACTGTGGCTCAGTGGTTAGCAAGTCGGTCTTTCAATCAGAGGGTCGGTGGTTCGATCCCCGGCTCCGGCAGTCTGTGTCGTTGTGTCCTTGAGCAAGACACTTAACCCTCATTGCTCACCGTTGCTGTGTCTACGGTCTACTGTATATCATGTAAGTCGCTTTGGATAAAAGCGTCAGCTAAATGTAATGTAATGTTATATTACATCAGGTGGAGTTAAGGGACGCAGCTCTTAGTAGCAGTAGTTGATTGGATTTGGACACGTGGACCGTCGTAGGGATTTGACCTAAGACCTTCCGGTCGCCCAATGAACAGATCAGCACTTCACGTGGCTTATTTCATGCATTCCGGGCTGAACCGGCTGTCTGTGTGTGCCTGCTCGTGGTCCACCCCTTCACATTTCAAAACATAATTTAAAAATCAGCTCACCACGCACCCACAGACAATGGCCGAGGGAAATTGCTCTTGTGAGCGTAAATGTCATTGAATTTCAAGAATGTGACGAGCAGAGGCGGCTTATGCTCTCTCTCTCTCATACGTGTAGATTTCAATCAAATGCAGTTCATTTAGAAAGAATGTTTACTGTGAAATGTGAGCTGCTGTCCCTTTATGCTACACACAGAAAACAAGGAGAAGAAATACAGTCATGGCCGAGAGAGGAGGGTGGGTTGAGGAGTTGTACAGCCTGAGGAAAGAAGCAGCTCTGTAGTCTGCTGTTTCCAATAAGGTTTTGTGCATTTTAAAAGCTGCTCACAAACCTCGCCTCATCGATA
This sequence comes from Cottus gobio, assembly GCA_023566465.1. Classification (NCBI taxonomy): domain Eukaryota; kingdom Metazoa; phylum Chordata; class Actinopteri; order Perciformes; family Cottidae; genus Cottus; species Cottus gobio. Next base: position 14,051,331 of record CM042237.1, read on the forward strand.
TACCACTGATGCTCGGGATATGGCAAATATATTCTGGGCTGTCGTGTTCATATGTCCACAGGATCCTCCAACCAACACAGCTCACGTTGTGTGATGAAGGAATCTATTATTTGATAGATAATTATATTATAAAAAACATATAATACACTACAGGTGGGGTCATTTCCCATCCAGGAAGTAATGTCGGTCACTGGCAGACGATGTCTAACAAGAGGAAGGACAGAGTGTCCAGATGGTAGAACAAAGCCTGAGGTCAGTTTTAATGAGCAGAGCTAATTACCACATGACTGTCCTGTCTCTCCACTCTCAGTGGACTGCTGGCCTTCAACAGGGTATACAACAGGAAGTAAAGGCAGGACAAACCCACCGCCGACCCCTGCCACATACACACAAATAGGAGTCATTGTCACATGCACCCAGCACAAGTAGACGTCTTGTGAGTGTACAGAGCTTTAACCACACAGAACTTTTATATTGTATCACCTCTTTGAATGGAATCATACAGTCATCAAGATATCATGATACACGTTATTTTGTCTAAATTGATAATAAGCATATTCAGACTCAAATCTATTATCTTGCACCAACGTTCTTAATTAAATGGTATACAAAGGTAGTTATTTCATATAGACTTTATGTATGTATTGAATGACCAGAAAATGCATTATATTAAATATATAAAATGACCCATGTTGTGATAGCAGGTTTTGGCCATATCAGTAGACTCCATCACCACAAATAAAACGGTTAGTTTGTGGCCTGCTCCTTGGCCTTGTAGCAGACATTTTGTTAGCTCCACTGTTAGCCCAAAGCTAGTCAACCAGGTATGCTAACATGGGGAGGAGTTTAGTGAGCTGTCTTTTTAACCCTTCTTATGCATTGCTTAGTTCTTCCCTAGTTTTAGGATATAATGTTTTTTCACAGATGGAAAACAAACGCATCACACGCTTTGTGGACATTCACCACAGCAATAAAAACGTTACAATTTTTCCAAACCTTTTTACAAAACGATGCAGCCACCGATTTTTCTTTTTTTGTCTCACCTGGTGATCTTATTCTCATTGTTTTGATGTCTACAACTGTTTGTCCATCACTTGAATTCCTGCAACAAACCTCCCGCCCACACAGCAAGACACACTCGCATAAACACACAAGCATGTGTCTGTCAGAGCATCACACACACACACACACACACACTCCTGCGTACTACTGTGTTTGTCTGTGCTCAGACAAGCAGGAAGGAAAAGCCATTAGTCACTGAGGTGCCATCAAGCACAGTTTAATTGTCTCGTTTATCTTCCCTGTGCTGCTGAACTCGGCACTGCCGCTCAGTTTCACCAGGCAGCCCTCAGGAGCCGAGCACTCTGCCAAATATAAGTGCATAATCATTTGTTGCTGCAAGTGGTCCTATATCCTCTGATGCGAGTGTTTCCGGCAGAAATAGCGAAGTGGTGAGCTAGTTGCACTGTAACGCCCGGTGAATACCAATGCACTTCCGGTGACTTGTTGACGAAGTTGATGGACCCTGGCTCTCATGTCCTCATGTGCTCAGTCGACGGCCTTGACATCAGACGGCAAACGCCTTCATGTTGGAATTCAGCCTCATGAGTTAAACATTTTAACTTTTGTGATTAAGACATGCCCTCATTCTTTTGTTTTTAAATAAGAAGGGCTGCGATGCTTTGACCTGAATGCTAACAGCAGGCTGCTGACTAGCACTAAACAACAGCTGAGGCTGATGGGAATGTCATTAGTTTTGCAGGTATTTAGTCATAAACCACTGCATTGAACAAATTAAAACGTTGACCTGATGATGATGATGATGATGATGATGATGATGATGACGCTCAATGGAAAGTCAGGGGATCACTTATTCATCTTATGGGGAACATAAATGTCTAATAAATTTATTGGCAATCCTATTCAATATTTGTTGAGATATTTCCGTCTGGACTGGCGGACCGACCGACCTAGAGCCACGCTGCTAGCATGGCGACACACAGCGGCCTTAGAAATAACATGAATGCCAGTTTGTTATTTAAAAAACTATAAATCTACATAATCCTTTTTTTTTAAATAGTAAATGGTGAATCACTATAAAATATCCTGGATGAAAATCTCTTACGTTCTCAATTTAGGATAATAATGTAATACGGTAATTAGATGTAATAAAACCACAGAAACTATTTACGTGAAATAATACAAATGCAGACATAATCTGGACCCAGATGCTTCTGACACTGAAATAACTCGTCTTTCTACGCACAAAGACTATTTCAGGACCAGCTCTCATCCCCTTGAGACTCTCATTATAATAAAACAATCAAGTGTTGTTCCATGATGCTGCAATTGTAATGTGAGAGATAGAGAGGAAACACGGGAGTCGGCTGAGTGGTTGGGAGTTCAGTTGAGTAAAAGAGCTCCTTCCTCCCTCTCTAATGGACAGGACACACTCCGTTTTAACCACTTGTCCTCTTCCGTCTCTCCTGTGGCTCCCCTCCATCTCTCCATCTCTCCTCTCTTCGGGACTGTAGTCGTTAATTTCGACATCATGGAACAACACTTGACCTGTTTTTAGCTGCCGGGGTAATGACGCTGTCTCCAGTGACATGGTCCGCATGGGAGGAAGAGGAGGTGGAATAGGATGAGAAGGGCAGAGCGATGGAAGAAAGTGGAGGAGTGGAAAGAAGGTGTGTAGGGAAGGAAGAAGAGAATAAAACGTTTAGCTGGAATCTGAACATTTAACAGTTTCTTTTTTTTTCTCTTTATTTTTAAATTTGACATTGGCAAAGTCATTTATTTTGAGTCACCAGCCCAATAATGTGTGTTAATTCACCTTGAAAATAGTACCCAATAAATGATCTAGAGTTCCAAGCTGTTATAGGAAAGTATTATTTTAAATAAAAGTATATTTACATCTTTTTAAAGATATGTCTTAAGTCGCATCAAAGTACATTTGCAAACTGTTTGGTTAAAATATGGTTGCAAGGGGTGGCCTTTCCTCTGCACTAAACGTACTATCTTAAATATAAAATATCAAACCTCCTTAATATGTGTGACACATATCATATCCTGAATCTTGCTCAGGCTCCATCATGCACACACATTGAGCAAGCAGCTCGGCAGCATCCAGGCTGCATTCCTACCCTCAATCTGTGCCGTTTGCGTGGCGTTACGCAGCTCTGTGAAAAGTATGTTCATCCTCAGCTGTTGGGAAAGCTGGCTTCCCAACACGCTCCGGTATGGAGACAACAATAGCAGGACTGTTTCTTCCACAGCTTTAGTCGTGCTCACACAGTTTGAATTAGGAGGTCAGGCCACTTTTCTTCACTCCGGTCCATGATTTTACATCTCTGACATGTCAGAGCATTTAAGATTTAAAAGGGACTTATCATGAAAAACCTTTTTCAGTGCTTGTGCATATCCATGTGGGTTTTTCTGGGGCGCCTACACACCACACACTGGGAAATAAGACAACTCAGTCATTTGTTTGTGGGCTGCCTGGATCAGAAAATATGTGATTCAACAAGCCATTTGGCTTCCCTTCCTATGTCACTTGCAGGCTCATTAGAACCAGAATACGTCTGAGTATCTCCATTTGAGAACGACTTCTGCAAAAGATGCTCCATATTCCTCTTGCAAGCCAATCGGAGCAGACTGGGGAAAGAGACAGGCGCTAAGATGGAGCGTTTCAGGCAGACAATGACTACATATACAGTATATTCAGGCAGACAGTATGAGAAAAACTATAAGTTCTTTAAAAAATAAAGCATTTAAACATGTTCTAGTATGAACCTAAAAATGAGCATATGTTCCCTTTAAACACATTGTCCCAAAGGGTGGATTGGAAATACATCACAAGTAGATGTATCATGTCTGAGTCATCTACCTCAACGAACACCAAGGACGTGGTGTTCAATTCAAGAAATACTTAACTTTATGTATATAGTTTATGATACATTCATAATACAGTAGTTGCATCAGAAAAGAAGCATGCTGCATGTTTCAAACAGTAAAGCAGATGATTGATGAAAAGGCACAGTGAATAAAGGCACATTCAGCAGAGGTGAGTGTGTACGGGTACACTGTTGGATGACAGCGGTAGTATAGCGCACTGTTTTGATAACCAGAGCAAAGCAATAACACATTTAACCAGATTCATTCAATGGAGTTTCAATTGGAAAGGAAAAGTACATTTACAATTTGGAGGTGGAAAAATATCACGAACAAGACATGTAATCCGAATGGAGCGTTAAGCCTGCTGCCTATTGACTGAGTTCAGGATGGGGATTAATTGTTATGAGCGTCCCAAACAATACCTCAAATGTAAAAGCAACTTTTTTTTCTCAATTCTACTCAGTGGTAAGTGTTTTCTTAATTCAGCGCTACATCCCTGTGTCTTCCATGCCTTTCCTCTGAACGTATCCCAGTGGGCGTGTAGGAGATGTTTGTCTGTGCACAATCGGAGACAATGACAGCAGTTGGAACATGAGGAGTAACGGCGAAAGCCTCAAAAACAAAAACACATCTCCTTAGAAACTGAAGAATCGGCTCAGTGTTTGGCTGCCTGCGCCTGGCGGAGTAAGTAGGAGTCGGACTGCGAGTACTTTCTCGTGTTATATCTTCCTCCTGGGGTTTGGATGGTTTCAGGATTTGGATGAAATAAAGTACACTGCCCACAACAGTGCCTTCCAGACTGTGATAAACAAGGTGAAATTCAAGCGCAATGGAGATGGGTAATATTCCCAGCAGGGGACTACAATTGACACAAAGCCGAAAATATTAGCAAGTGTTTCCTGGCAACCACAAGTTTCAGTGAACGCGGAGGCAAATGCGTGACAAGCTTAAGGCATAATTCATGGGAAACATTTTGACGAAAGAGGCATTTCCCCTGCAGCTAGAATGGGAGCTGGTTAGTGGGACAGATACAGATACATACAAAAGAAAAATACAGCAATAGACAAACCATATTGACAATATGTAGTCGATTTGTGTTTATTTTTTACCCTGAAGAAGGCGGTATGTGCTAAGATGTTTAAAAATATAATGCTCGCATCAGTCGTGACTGCACAGCTCTCACCTCCGTCTTGTTCTCTGTATCTTTCCATCTTCAGGAGTAGCCCACAAAAATGGAAATATTAATTGTTCAAATAATATAAATAAATATTATCTCTATTTGGTTAGGGTGTCAGAAGTCATATTACAGAACAAGTGAACCAAAGGCTTAACAACTGTATCTGATGTGGTGTAATACTATGTTATGTGTTTTATCTTTAAACAATTATATGTCTGCAGTATCACACTTGCACACTTTCGTTATTGCTCTTTTAAAGCTGTATCACAACATTTACAGTGGATTACTAAAAAGGACCCAATTTCAAAACCTCCATAAAAACCTCTCAAAGTAGATGCATCATCAGCCCGCTAAAATACCCATACGTGTGCCAAAATATGGCTAAATGTGCCGACCCATTTGGTGCGCTAGGCAGGATTTCTGCTGGTGCCCCACCACCAATCATTGTGTTGAGTGCAACCCATAAAATATTCCCTATTTAATAGATATGTTTCTGTGAGCTCGTTTGGCATATTTAGACATAATAGTATAAAGATTGCATTGGAAAACAATAGTGCTATCATGTCCGCCCACATTGTGTCTGCGGACAGCATCTGGCACATTAGTTCTGTTAGCAGGCCTTTGTGAGCAGGTTCACACATGACTGTGGGTTGGTTTTCCTTCAGGCAACATTACACAACACTGTGTTTGCTTTTCAGCCAGTAAATGCAACTTGATGACATTTTATTGCAGGTATTCTGGTTTCTACTGGAATTTATTCATTTTAATGGAGCATTTTAATGTTACTGGTCCATTGCTGCCAGCATTTATCTTTCATTACCTGCTTCTCTGCTTGCACATGTGCAGATCCCCCAGTTAATCTGAATCACATTCTGTTGCCAGACATGAGAGGGTTATGAAGTTAAATGGCAAAAATATATGTAGCAAAAGCATGTAAATGGTTGTTTGGTTGATCCTGCATGATGCGCCGCATGGTTGGTAGCAATACCGCTAACTTCATCATCTTGACTTCTCTGCTGCATATTCTGACAGCATGAGAGCAGGAAGCAGGAAGCGAGAGAGAGCTTGTGAAATGTTACAACACGCAGGACATACTGTGGTATGATTCAGTTGCGTTGTTCTGTGGCAGATTGTGATGACACCTCGAGCCCCAAGTTTCGTTTTGAGCCTCTAGCGGGCGCAGACGGGGGAAATGTATCAGTTGTGTGTTGTGTAACTCTAGTCATCTTGGCTGTGAAGCAATTGGGCAATGATAAACACACACACACACACACAGACACACACACACAGACAGTCACACAGAGGAAATTCAATCACTTAAATGTGACCGTGTCACATTAACAAGGACACTCCGCTTCCTCTTCCCTCCCCCATTCATCTCCTGCCTTCCTCTCCTTCCCCCTCCTCCCCTTGTCCCCTCCATCACTGGTCAGCTGCCCCTCATGTCGTTCTCTGGGAAGATGAACAGAAGATATCTTATGAGACGCAGGTCAACATGAGTTCAGTATGGTTTGTCTTTCTGTATGTGCGTGTTGCCTTTGAGGGCGCTTTGTATGCTTGTGTACAGACGCGTGTGTGTGTGTGTGTGTGTGTGTTGTCACCATTCACATTTCCCCCGCTCGGTGCCTTAGTAACCACAGTTTATGGCTCTGTCACAGTTTCTCAAACAGAAACAAGACGGATTGACGACTTCAACTTCTGGGTCAAGTCGGTCGCACCTCTGCCGCATGAGGCGGTGCATAGATGTGTGTGTGTGTCTGGGTGCACGTTATCTACGGAAAAATATACTGTGTTAGCAAATTTGATGTACATTTTGCTTCAAACTGCAGGAGAAAGCACATGAGAGTGTTTGTGTACAGATGCGGAAATGGTTAGAATGTCAGTCTGTTTCCTGTCTTTAATCCCCGTCTGTTCTGCTGAGACAAACACACACACACACACACACACACACACACACACAAGTTGTGCTTTAGTCCTTCCTGGTTTTAACCGGTGGATAATCTTCCTCACAGTCTTGATTCATAGTCATCCCATGCACAGAGACCCAGCCATCGCAGTGACGTTTTTACACGTGTCCATGTTTACATGTGTGCTCACACACCGTCAGGGCACTGAATCATATTGACACAAACAACTCATTGTGTCAGGTATTTTGTCTTTTTTCCTACTTTATTGTATTCTCTGTCTGTATTTGTTGTGTCTTGTCCATTAATTTACGAATGTACTCCTATAAATTACATGTTAATGTTTTTGTACTGCTAAAATAAATTAATGAATAAATACATTATAGGTGACATTTTAGCATTAGCCTGTTTTTAAAATAGGAACCAGTTACTACTGTACTACAACTATTACTTTCACAATATTCTCACGTTCATAGTCAAATCTGTTTGTATTTTTTCACCTAGAGTTCAATTTAGTTCAACTCTGACACATCTTGACAGTGCTGACCTTCCGGGGGAACCGAGAACTGGAGAGTCCCAAATGAAGAAAGATGTTGCGCCATCTACTTTTATTTAAGCTCCCCTGTCTGAGCATGAACTGCAGTACAAACAGGAATTATTAGAGTCAATGGCACTAGTGGTCATGATGTCACCAAGCTCCTATAACTACATATTTTGTGAAAACGCACAGATGAATTTTGCCGTGCGTGTCTGTACGGGCCATAGCGACTTGAACATTAGTCATAAGTGATGCAAAACTCATCCCGGGAACTGTTTCATGTCATGGCGTCATCCTGATTTGACGCCTGCTTGCAGCTTCACCTTTTTTCTTCTTTGGCATCGCCGCTGTCTGTAAAGCCGTCAGCACCAGCCTGTGGACATTATCCAGATGGCCGCATATTAAAACATGCGGCCTGGACTCGTGCCCAAGAGACAGTATTTATGATAGGACGGCACTTTAGGAAGCGTAGCTTCCTCCAGGCTACGTCTTTCCTATTCTCCTTGACTAAAACAACATTTGCATAGCTTCTCAGTTTGAAAACACACTTGGAATGTTGACGCTAGAAAATGAATGTTTGGCTGGACACAGATGAGTGAAATAGGAATACGTTTCAATATGAGCTCATCGTTTCATCCTGTGCTACTTTGAATATTCAAAACGATATTTGAATGAGGACTAAAAAGTGTTTTTTTGTGGGTGTGTGCGAGCCCTGAGAGGGAAGTGAGTAGTGCAAAAGTCTAATCTAAATCGTTCTAAATAATAGTTGTTGTTGGCCGGTGCCCCAATAGGGCTAAACTCATTCATGCCTTCCTGCAGGTGAGTTTTCATTTCTCTATTCACTCAAAACACACTGTAAAAAAAAGAATGCTTTTAGTCCTATTTAGAACATGGGGGGTAGTGGTAAATGTGTACTAAAACAACAAGCACCTGGGACACGTTCTGCTTTCACAGACACACGCAAATAACTTGTGGCGAGAAGCACAAACGTCATTAAACCATCGCGGTGAGGTCATCAGACATGCAACATTGTTAACAAAAAAGTCTAAAATCCCTAAAATTTCACCTTATCTTCCCCTCTCCCTGTGTGATGCGTAATGACCGTCATAACGGGCCGGATGCATTGTAAACTTTCCTAGTTAAATAAAGAGTACGTTTGAAAAAAATAGATTTCCTGCAAACTGAGGGTCAGAAGTCAGGGGTTGTCAAACAGTGTGAGCACTGTGAGCACATAAGGCTGAGGAGGAAGTAAGCAACATAATGACCAAATAAGAAACCCACGACTCCCATTCACAATAACCGGTGGGAGGAAAGAGGCAATAAGGCACGTGTGCGTTTGTGTGCCGACAGAGTGTCTGCAGCCTTGGGTTCACTAGATTAGCATGTGAGGTCCAGACAAGAAGGGATTCAATGCAATGACCTTGTGTGTGTGTGTGTGTGTGTGTGTGTGTGTGTGTGTGTGTGTGTGTGTGTGTGTGTGTGTGTGTGTGTGTGTGTGTGTGTGTGTGTGTCCTCAGTAAGTTGGTCCATTGAAATGGGGATAAGCAGCTGGTGACCTGTTTTATTACTCATTAACCAACAGAGTTTCCACAAGCAGCTCTGGGCAAACATGATATCAACCCCAAAAAATGATCCAAGCATTGGGATCACGTGCATGTATCCAATACACCCATCCAGGTTCATGGGATTATCTACGTTCTGTTTCAAGTGTAAGTCTAAGTCTGTTTAATGTTTAATTAATGTTTAATGTCCCGAGATTTTAAAATCCCTAAAAAATAAATATCAAAACGTGTTTTTTCACATACCCTAGACACATTTCTGTTGAGTTTCTATCTCGTTGTTTTCATGCTCTGAGCGGCACAAACTGAATTCTAATCGCCATTGTTTTTCTATTGTTTGTTGTTATAAATGTTGTATATTTTAAAACATATTTAAGAGTAAAAACAGAAAGATACCACGGTCGTGTGGTCTAAGAGTCTGTCCTCACGACGCTCTTGACCAAAATGCAAAATAGCACTGACAAAATGTGGATTATCCTTATTATTTGGTCATTCTGGTGGAAAAGGTTAAACAGTTTGTCAGCGATAAGAATTTGACTCTGACGGGAAATATAGATCCGCTCTTAAGAGAGTGCCAACCCCCACCACACCACTCACTCAACTCTCGCAGCCTCCATCCCTTGCCCTCTTTCCCTCTGTACCTTTTTTCTGTTTATTTCTTTACCTTCTGTTTCCTAACGGCATCCCTCTCATCATTTGAATCATATTTACCTCTTTTTTTAACACACACATAACTCCTTCATCTCTCTGCCTCAATCGACACACTGACACAGACAAATGACAAGCGACACAAACTCATTCATGAAAATGTTGCGGCACTCAGTCGAGGCTTAACCATTGGATTATGGGATTAGAGAGTGGGACAGATCTAGAACGTACACACACGAAGCACACAAACACACACTCGTACAAGTGTGGGTGTGGGTTGCTTTTTTCATGGTGTGTTGGTGTTTTAATTATCCTGCCTTGTGGACTTTATTTGTACTCAATGTTTGCAGGATCAAAACAACAGCACTTCACTGCCCCTATTTATTACATATGTATATACGAATACGGTTACATAACATACAATTCATCTAGAGCTCATTTCAAGGCACACCTTAACATTTTGAGATAAGCACTTGTTTGATTTCTTGCTCTGAAGATTGATATCAGGATATCTCAGCCTTTTTCTGTAGCTTTTCTTCATGTATTGCACATCATGCTTATTTATCAGTACCATTTTGCATTTGATGTCCTATACTCTATAGTGCTTATTATATTTACCCGCATTGACATTTTGTTTTTATTATTGCTGTGTATGCTTTCACTGTTTTTAAAGGGGCTTCTTGTCCAGGGACAACTCCACTGCATCAAATGTTACTGTAACTGTCACTGTAATATGCACTGTGGTTGCAAATAAGAAGAAGAAAAAAAGACAACATTAAATAGATGGAGGATGTTGAGGTTAAAAGCAAGATAAGAGAGAAGTACGACGGATATCTACCAGCTCATACACACAAACTATCCTCCCTCGCTCTCCCTCCTCCACTGTGTTGATGGGTGACAGCATGCAGGCGAAGGATGTGAGGGGATGAATGGATGGACAGGGGAGAGCGGAGCGAGGGAAGGAGGGAGGGAGGGATGACATCAGTGCAGAGTCTGTTTCCAGCCAATCCCCTCGCAGCCCCCCGGACCGTCTCCGCCCTCCTACACCGCTCCCTTGTTGCTACGGCAGCAGCACCATCCCGTCAGTGCGGAGCATTGTTTAGGGTTGGTAGTAATGCGGCGTGGTGTGTGTGTGTGTGTGTGTGTGTGTTTACATGGGACACTAGAGGCTGCAATCCAGCACAAGTAATCACCTCTTTTTCCTACTCAGTCATCCATCCCTCACCTTCCCTCCTCCCCTCCCCTTGTCATCCTTCATCTCCTCCTCTTCATCCCTGTTGTGCCTGTCGCTGTCTCGTCTTCCATCTTCCATTTCACCTCTCTGTCTTACCGTTCAAGGTCCTTTCATTCATGATTTATTTTTTCTGCAGTACTTCTGTCGACTACTGCAAACTTGATACACACATTAACGCACTCGCCGTACATATACATATATATATATATATATATTTTCTGCATGGAGTCGCTTGTGGATGCATTGTACGAAATGTGATCCAGAGGCGTGTGAATCTACAAACACGTGACAAATTGAAAAGAAAACCTGAATAAATGAGTTGACGAAGAACGAATGCGGACGTTTCCTCATCAGCTCTGCACCCAGAAAGCCAGCGCTCTCCACCATCATTTTCAAAACACCAATGGAGGGAATTTCTTGGAATATTAGAGTGCTGCAGGGATGATGATGTATTTTTATCGACCAACCCCGGATGCTTGCATTGCACTGGTTCCCTCGAAGAAGAAAAAAAGAAAAAAGCCAGAGGGATTTTTCCATTGAGTTTTAGATTAATGCAGAAAATAAGATCTGTGATAAACACAAGTTTATGATACTTGATACATTTTGCTCAGCAAGATTATCTTCACAAATCAACAGCACTTTTATGACTTGTTTTTATGCAATCGCCGAAGTTAGAAAAGCAAACCACACAACAAATCTGTAAAAGGGGGATGAGTCGCCGTGATGATGATTAGTTTAGCCACTTGTTAGCAACCGAATAAATTCACAGAGAGGGTATTTACTGACATTTTATATCATGTAACAAAACTTTCAAATGTGTTTGTTTGTGAGACTTTATTTCGGGCATCTAACCAAAAACCCATAAATAATTAAAAAAAAAAAAAAAAAACCATTCAGGAGAGCTCCGGATATTTGGATAATCTGTGTCAAGGAGGCACTCTACCGATTTGACACATGGAGATCAGTTTACATGTCATGGACGTTTATGGAAGAGCAATACTAAATTGCTCTGGTACCCTTTGAAACTGACCACATGTACTGCATGTGTTGAAACAACATATTCTCAAGGCCAGTAACTCTGCGTAATATGTATCCTACAAAAATCAATATTTTGTTCACATAATACATAAAGTGACTGCTCTCTTTTTCATGGAAACACATACAAATGTGTATTGTGTCCTTATAAGCATGCACATTTCCTCTTTTGAGGTTTGCCTTTTGCTTATACTGTCTCGTCTCTCTTTTTTTGGCCACACCAGACAGGAACCCCGCCATTATTAACGAAACTTACAGCAGTTTAGTCTCATTGGTGTCAGATCATACTTGTATTACATCAGCTACATCTTGTTGGAATACTATTCAAAACGAGACCACATATACACGACTTTATGAGTTGAGCATGAAGGCGTATGAGCAAAATGAACACAGTGATATGCTGTGTCTGTACATGGGTTTTCCCCCATAAACCCATTCATAATAAATCCATCTGAGAACAGCATTCAATCCGTTGTGTTTCGTGCGTGCTGTTTATCTGTTTGTCTCTGCAGCTGGACTGTGGTGTGCCGCTCTGTTTGTGTCGGGGCGCCTGCCTCTTCCTCTCGTAACCATGGAAATGGGATCAACATGCAAATACCTGAGCATGCACGTTAAGGCTGTTTGATAGGAGATGCAAATTGTGCTTCCGCTCGTAGGATTACACACACACGCACACACACACAAAGATGCACACCTTCCTCAGCACGTTACACCAGACGTTATCACTACAGCAGGGGAAGTAGTAGCACTAAAACCTTAAATTGAAAAAAAATGAAATATAGTTAAATTTACATCTTAATATAGATCAAATGACAGAAACACCACCATTGCCAAAACCTTTAAAGTTGCTGACATGTTAGCAAACAGCAGCACACTTTCACACCCTGTGGAAACAAAGCTGCATTCATAGCAGTTGTATTTCATGGCCAATGATCAAGGCAAGGCTAATATTCACAGTTTTTTTTATATCCAAAGAAAAATAGCTGGTATTTTTTCAAAAATTCTGTTCGCCTTGTGGTGCTATAGGCCGGCAGCATGCAGTGGGTTTAACACAGTTTATTTTGCTGGACATGGTGGAAGGTTTAAATGATGGGGACAGGTTATAACATATGTGTGTGGCTCAAAACAAAAATGAAAACAAATAACTACACAGGGCTAAACATTTCCACATAGCCTAGTTGCAGAATTGTGTTTTATTCTCAGGGTTATTAGTACCCTTCATGTATGTACAAGCACACACACTTTTCACATTAATTGAATTCATTTTAAAATACTGTAATGGACGAGGCTTGCATAAGGCCATCTGCATTGTGTTTTTTAAGACCATTCCATCATCACATAAAAATAACCTATCATTCAAATGTGGTCATGAGCTGGTTAAGGCTTTGCTATCGGCAGACTCCACTGTACGCCTCACCGCGTCTAATCTCCATCTCCATCCCCCCATCGCCTCTCGTTTCATTGATGTCTATTTTGTTTTATGAATGAACGGCAGTGGAGAGAAGGGGACGGGACTCTGGACGCTTTGCGATTGGCTGCTACCGGTTGACGTCACCTCCGCCGTGACGCGGTGCACCCATTCACAAAAAAACAAAAAAAAGATAACAGAAAAAAAAGAGAAACGATCCTGAGGAGAAACACTCGGAGAGGGAGAGAGAGGGAAGAGGTGACCGGACCGAGCGCGAAAAGTAGTGCGGTTACGATGCGCGCATAGAGCGGCGCCGCGCAAAGCAAGCCGCCGCAGGATCCGAAGTTTGGAGGGCGGTGGAGGGGTGGAGGGAGAGAGAGAGACAGACAAGCAGACAGACACACACACAGACACAAGAGGAGATAACCGACGCAACACGCCAGCCCGAAACGACGTGCGATGGAGGACCTGGGCGAGATGGACTGCCCGGTGGTGAAGCGCTTCCTCAAGGACGACAGCGCCAAGTGCCTGCTGCTGGACTGCCGCTCCTTCCTCGCCTTCAACGCGGGGCACATCCGCGGCGCCGTCAACGCCGGCTGCAACACCATCGTCCGCCGCAGGGCCAAGGGCTCCGTGCTCAGCCTGGACCAGATCCTGGCCGGGGACGAGGAGGTGCGCGGCCGCCTGCGCTCCGGGATGTACTCCGCCGTGGTGCTGTACGACGAGAGGACGCCGGACGCCGAGACGGTGAAGGAGGACAGCACGCTGACGCTGGTGCTCAACGCGGTGTGCCGGGACTCCTCCGGCACGCAGATATACCTGCTCAAAGGTAACGGCAGATATGAGCGGTTATTATTGTTATTGTTACACTCGGCCTTTGGGGGGTCAGCTGCACGCAGCAGCAGCATGGTCAACATGAATGTATAGGGCGGTAAAGAGGGATCTACATTATACTGTGAGAATGTATTATAATAGTATAATAAGCACACTATATCTCATTGTTAAATCAGCTCTTAAATGGTGCAGTACCAGCTCATAAAAACAAGTATAGTCTTTTTTTCATTTCTAACACTGTTATATTCAAATAAAAATGGAGCTTCTTCTGAAATGAAAATATATATGATACAAGTAATTTGGAAGATGATATAATGTTTCTCTTCATGATCGTTTATTTAATATTATTGAGGCTTTTAAATGGGAGCCAATAATAATAATAACGGATCCAAATATCGCAAATAGCCTCATTTCAAATAATATCTCACCAGCCTGTCTGGTAACATAATCTATATTATTTTATTGCCTCCATAAATATTGTGGATATTGTTTTTGGAGCTGCTCAACAGCCATTAAAACCAGACAATTGAAATATCCTCCTGACTGGTCCCACTCTATTTCTATGCTGTAATTCTTTACAATACACTCACTCACTCACTCACAGCCACACACACACACACAGCCACACACACACACACACACACACACACACACACACACACACACACACACACACACACACACACACACACACACACACACACACACACACACACACACACAGGCCGATGGCCGTGAGCTGAGTGAATGAGGTAATGCCGATGCGTAGAAGCCACATCAAACCGTAGGGACTTACAGGACACACATGATCCTTTCAGAAACAGTCCGCTTCGGGTAAATCACCGGATGGGAAGCGGCACAATCTAAAATCAGCGCTCGGTTTACCCACCAGACTATATTTAGACTGCAGGGAATTTAAAAAAAAATGCAAAGCTGCTGCAAGCTGTGGCGCATTCAGTTTTTGTGTGCATCCTAATGACGCAGACGCCTTGAAGCACAGGAGTCTATGTGTGCAGCTCATAAAGATGACATGTCACAGTTAATCTGACGGGATCCTTGAGGGGCAGCGGTCAGCCTGCAGGTGTGTGTGGGGGAAGGGGGGGTGGGCGCAAAGGGATGATGAGATTGTTTTCAAAACCACGGTAGTAGACACAGGACAGAGTAGATCAGTGCTCGGTTTAATAGACTTCATGTCAGGCGCACTGCATGCAGAGGGGGAACTCCTGGTGCAGAGTGCTGCGATGTTCCTTTATGCACATAAATCTACCCACTACAACGACAACAATAAAAAAAATCCCTATTTCTGTATTGGTCCTGGCGGATTTGAAAGGTCCGTCTGTGGCACCTGGTAGTGATTGAATCGCTCATGTTTTACTATCATGTTGTTTCCAATGTCTTTCATATTCATCTGCTTTGCATTATATTTGAATCGCGGCGTCTCTTTTCCAGGTGGATACGATCGCTTTTTCTCAGAGTACCCAGAGTTTTGTATCAAGACCAAATCCTTACCGAGCCTCTCCAGCCAGTCCAGCATCGACTCTGCCTGCTCGTCTTGTGGGACTCCGCACCACGACCAGGTGAGACAGAGACACGCGCTCAACACCTGAACAACCTCAGACACCAGTGTGAACCTGACGTAGGTCGTGCGTAAACTTCTACGGATGACGACGTGATCGCAAAGGCCTCTCACCTTTTAAGACATTTGAATTCATAAAAAAATGTTGTCCGTCAACTAATTAGTTCGTTCTGTAAAAGTCAACTTCAGTTTCACACATTGACGACGGAACGTTATTTGCGTTGCAGCGTGACTGTTTTGCACTTTCACACAATCACTCAGCCGCATACCCCATCCAGTCTGCGTATTCAAAGCAGTGGACGTCTGTTTACTCACTTGTTTCATCTAAAGTCATGTTAAGGGGAGAGAAAAAGCCCTGCTGTGAAGCCATTTGTAACGACAGGCTGCACCAGGGAGGTCATAGGTCACTATTGATTCACCTCTGCGTCACTTCCTGTGATCACGGCGGTGCCGTTTTTTGTTGGTCGGTGATCTGCTGTTTTGGCATGCAGATTTTACGCAACATTCACGGTCACATGTGGTTCGGTTTAATTCCCCCCGGAGCGCACGAGGAGAGAGACGCAGACAATCCAGCCTCTGTGCGTTTTCTAAGAAAAAATGCTTGATGCTCTCAGCCATTTTTTTTCCCAACCAATACTGGAGCTTCCTGTATCTCACTCACTATTTTCCTCTCAGTACCGCCCCCTCCACCCCCCTCCTCCTCACATTACATCTCTTAGCAGTATTGATCATTTCCTGACGCTGTGTCAGTACAGAGGTCGTCAGCGGCAGTGACATAAACACACTGAGCCCTCGTCAATAAGTTTCACTACCGGTATAGACTGCAGCTCGCTGACCCCTCAGGTCCACTGAAAGGGAAAACCACACTTCTAACAATGTAATACGCGTCAGTAGAAGCAATGTCCTCTTTGTGATGTTCTACAGAACACTAGATAAGACACAACTTGCACAAATACTAACGTTTTGTGTTATATGTTATTCATAATACACTTTTTTTTTTTTTTTTTTACCATGAAAGCTTCAGTTTTCTAACTGTGTTCTAATCTTGGTTTAGGCATTACATGTTATGGACAATAATTCATATTTTCAACACATATTCACATGTTTATGTTCTGTTAGATACTTCCTTTTTCCAGGAAATGCAAAAAAAACTTCACATCTTCAGACAATGATATCTTCAAAATATAATTGAGTAGACTTTTGAGAATGTGTGTTTGTGGATCATTTTTTTTCACAATAATTTTACACTGATAAAGTGAGATTGCAGAACACATACAAGGTGTCCTCAACAAAGTGTGAGAGAATGATGACTGTAAATCCCCGACATGGATCGGTTGTATTTACTGATAGCTAAAAATAACAACAGCTAATTTTTCCTCTCAATTTTATGGTTTGTGCTTGCACACATTAGTCAGTTCATCAGCTACTCACTGTGTTTCCTATAATAGGAAATAACTAAATAGCCCGTATCAAATGACCCTGCATTAATTACACAGATAATAAGCAACCCCCTGTCAGATGAAAGGTGCGCCTAATGTGATTAGAAAAATATTCAAGCGAGGTCACACTTATGCTGAAGTCATCTGCCATCTGGCCTCTGCTGCACAGCGAGACAGTGGTTTCTTTGTCTAGTGACGTCGGCTGTGTTAGATTCAGAAGATTCTGTCCAACATGGGTCTCCAGGTTGGGTCAGGAGATGCTTCCTCGTGTAATGACTCCATGAATGACTGAATGAGTTATGAACAGACGGCCTCGGAACAGAAATCATGTTTCTTCACCGCTCATTTCTAATGAAATAATAAATGAATCATCCTCCTCCCATCTGTCTTTTCTTTCCAACCAGGGCGGCCCAGTTGAGATTCTCCCGTTCCTCTACCTTGGTAGCGCCCTTCACGCCTCGAAGAAAGAAGTTCTGGACGCCAGAGGAATCTCCGCCTTACTGAATGTATCCGCCGACTGTCCCAACCACTTCGAGGGGGCGTACCAGTACAAATGTATTCCAGTGGAGGACAACCATAAAGAAGACATCAGCTGCTGGTTCCTGGAGGCCATTGAATTCATAGGTTAGTGTGTGTGTGTGTGTTGGCTGCTGTGGGACCAGATTCTGACTCATCCACTGTTACCTGGTGAACAGACGCTGTAATGGAGTTACCTGAAATCTGTTTGTGTGTGTGTGTGTGTGTGTGAGAGAATTTAGACGGCTGGAAAGCTGAAACGAGACGCAAAGATTGAGAGATTGGGGGAGGATTTGTTATCAGTCAAGCGTCTGCATTTATGAGAAATGGCAGTAAATATTATTTTGCTTGTGTGGCAGAAGGAAGTCGTTGAGTGAACTGGATTCTAAGCAGTCCTTTTAATTTCATATTGGAAAACAAGATTAAAATAATAACCATGCAAAAACAATAATACAAAAAAAGTCCCTTCATTATCGGGGCTTCTAATTTCATGCAGGCCACCACACATCCTCCATAATATGACTGATCACTCAAACTGAGGCTGTTGGGGGAAATTGAGTTACTGTAAATGCTTTGCACAAACCATTACCTAAATCTGGTTATTCACAGTAACAAAGTAATAGCATGCGGCTCAACATACTGAAAGAGACCCAGACATAAATAGGACAGGGGAAGAAGTGTGAAAGAGGCGGATGACTCAAATTGCTTTGCACTCGGTTGTTTCATTTAAAAGTGATTTGATGCTTTCTTACTTTGACGCTGGTTTGGCTGCACAGAGAGCGGAAGACATGAGCGTGTAGAGGAGAATAAATGACTGTTTGAGACAAAGAAACTAAAATGCATTTTGGGTGACATTTTGTTTGTTAAGGTTCATGGTGTCCACACAAAATGATGATGGAAAACAGTTGACATATAATTCCATTCTTCATCTGTTCAAAAATCCAAAGATATATATATATATATATATATATATATATATATATATATATATATATATATATATTTTGCACACGAGACACTGATGTAAATTGAATGCATGCATTTAATGTGAACTGAGATTTACATGTTGAGCAGTGTCAGTGCTATTTGCCTTTTTGGTGCCACCAAGTTCAAATGGGGCCTTTTCACCCAAAAGTCTGCCTTAAATGGACTCCACTGCACACTCTCGGAGCCCTTTGCTTAAAGATGAAATAAACCGGAAAACATTATCATTGTCCATGACGGAAATTGAGCTTGCAGCTAACCACAATGAAAAAAACAGACCAACAAAACAACAAGTCTAAGCGGCTACAGCCAAGCTAGCGCTCTGCAAGGCTAATGCCAACATGCTAATATACCCACAACATGCTGATGTTTAACATTCATAATGTTTACCATTAGTATAGCGTGATCAGCTGAGGCTGAAGGGAATGGAATTGGCTTTGCAGGCGTTTGTCACAAGCAAAAGTATTGTAGAAATAAAAGTTTTAACCTGACAATGGCATAAGAGGATAAGTTACACTCTGGGAGAGGGGTGGGGGGGAATCACCACGGTCAGGAAGGTACATCGTCTGGGAACCATGAATGCACAACATATGGTGCCAATCCATTTAGTAGTTCATACGTGATCATCAATGGATGAGTGTAAACGTTGTCCTGTCTGCAGATTTTGTCGTAACCGATAGAAAACTGAATTATCTTTATTGTCCGAGGGAACGTCTAACCTCTGACCCCTCTTCTCTCGTCAGATTCAGTACGGGACTCCAGCGGGCGAGTGCTGGTCCATTGTCAGGCGGGCATCTCCCGCTCCGCCACCATCTGCCTAGCCTACCTGATGAAGAGGAAGCGGGTGCGTCTGGACGAGGCCTTCGAGTTCGTGCGGCGGCGCCGCAGCATCATCTCGCCCAACTTCAGCTTCATGGGCCAGCTGCTGCAGTTCGAGTCGCAGCTCCTCGCCACCTCCTGCGCCGCCGAGGCGGTCGCCGCGGCGAGCCCGCTGCTCGGACCCAAGTCCTCCACGGCGGTCACGGTGACGACGGCGGCCACGCCCACCTCCCCGTTCATTTTTAACTTCCCGGTTTCTGTGGTGAACTCCGCCTACCTGCACCACAGCCCGATCACGACCTCCCCCGGCTGCTGATGGACGGCCTTCCCCCAAATAACTAACTCGGAACATTCAGGATGCAGCATCCTGCAGCGGGCAGCAGGATGGACAACTCTTCCAGCATACATGCTTCCAGGGCGGGCGTGAGAAGCGACACGGTGCCTGATTCAAAACTCAAATACTTTTTAGTGTCCAGAGACCAGCCAACGCTCCTTCATTTCAACACACCATTTCTTCAAATTGACCAAAACTGAACTGGGTCCACCTGAAAAACAACAACACACACACACACACACACACACACGCTGACACAGGAGGCAGCAAACACTCTCTCTGCCTCGGTCTCACACACACACATTCATGACTACCAACTGAATAAGCTCAGTATGAAGACAGGGCCTGTTGCCATGGAGACGACAGGTCTTTAGGAGAGGAGATGGACACAGGAAGGAAGGAGGAATTTTAAGCACCCTCTCTTTCCCCTTTGGGTGTCCCTCCTGTTGCCAGACAAAAGAGATGGATGGAAAAAAAGAGGGGAGGAGACGGTGATAGAAAGCAGGAGCCTCTTCCGTGACAGGTGCTCTGACCGGAGCTTCCTGTCTTTCATTCGTCCTCTTCCTCTCTCTGTCTCTCCCCCGCACCTTCCTCTCCTCTCATCTCCTTTTCATCCTTTTATAGTCCTTCCATCCTTCTCCTCCTCCTCCTCTCATCTCTGCCTCTCATCTTCGCTCCGTCCGGCCCCTCTCCTCTGCTCCTCATCTCCTCACTGAAGAGGCTAAATAAATAGAATAAGTTGCCAAATAAAGGCCAGGGCCCTTGTAAATTAACTGGGAAACCCCATTATGGCCCCTGATACACACCATAGGAAACCCCTTGAGCTACGCGACAAAAACAAAAGTTGTTGTGGATGAAAGGGCTGAAAGAATAATCTGTCAGAAAATGACGTTGTCACACAATTTGTTTTGTCACGCATGATTTTCCTTTTTAAGATCAGAGGGGACATTTTGGAGCACAGTGTCTCTGGAAGGCAGCCACTTATGTTGTAATGCATTATAAATAATGTATCTTTACTTTTAACCATTTCCCAAAACATGCATAGCTTTTGAGACATTGGTTTCAATTTGTTTCTATATCTATTTATTTTTTCATAGCAAATCAACTGAAAACATTGGCTCCTTCGGGGATGCTTAGGACATTTTTATTTATTTTCGGTTAACGGTCTACAATGTGCATCACCAGCGAGTGGTCCTTTTTGAAGATGTTTGTGCCTTGTTCACAAAGGTATCCCGTAAAGTAGAGAGGCTGCTAGGAAACCGATGCTGAATGTTCGTCAGACTTTAGACACAGCTCAGCATCGTCGTTCACTCAAAAGAGCAAACGCCTCCCTCTTCATCTCTTACACCCACAGATGGAAACGAACACACAGAAACAACGGAGTAAATCCATATTAGGCTCTACACTGACAGTGAATTTGACCTTTTTAAAACAGCAATTGTTCAGACAGGCAAAACAAAATAATTAATATATATATATATTTAAAGCCGTGTGTTAACGGATGTCCTACACTACAAAGACAAACTTACCAAACCAAGAATAGACCCTTGAACCTGAAAGTAAAATAATGAGAATTAGACAATAAAGCATGCTTGAAGTATGCCTTGACATCTTAAATATGAGTGAATTGGAGACATTTTATAGGCAATGTTTTTCCCAGATATATGTGGCTGCATTTTAAAGACCGGACATTCACATAGGGGTGTTTTACACTCTGCTTACAAAACATCAGGGAGCCTCTGTGCTGTTCCTTGTGAGGGGAATCCAGGTGAAGAAAAAACACAAAAACACAATCACTTCCTGACTTCACTTTTGAAATCCAAACTCAATAAAAAAAGAAGAAGACAGCTTTGGGCTTTGAGACCATAATCCAATACAGGTATTTGCCCTTTTATAATTCAGTCGATTCTTCGGTTTTGAAGTTTGTCCACAGCTCTCCGTGGCACTTTGAAGTCTTGCAATACTTACAACCCACTCAAGGACGACAACGGAGATTTTTTAGGTCGTAACACACAGACGTCACGTCACATTTTTATAACGTCACAATCTAAGACAGTGTTTGTATCGCTTATGCTTTTGACTCAGGCTGAGCGTTACACTCTGTGCTAGACATCCAAAGGCACAAATTTCAACCATGGTTGCTTTTATACCCGGGTCTTGATTTACACACACAGGAAACAAACAAACCTTTTTTTTCTGTTTTTGAAGATTGTCGGCACCTATCTCTGTAGCACTTTGAAGTGATGCAATACTGTATTTATACTTCATGATTGATTTGTACATCGTGGTGGTGGTAGACTGACTAGACTTTGCATAAAGACATTTTGTCCTTCTAGAGAGAGAGAGAGAGAGAAAAGAGAGGCTATCAGTGAAAAACGCAATACTTTGTACACACCTCTGTGGTAGCTGTCCGTCTGTCTGCCTCTCTGTGTGAGTCCATCTGTCTAGACTGTCTCTGTCTAGTCAATGCTGTTTACCCATCATGGCAATATCAATCCTCCACTTGGAAATTTATATTAAAAAAAAATAACTTTCCCTCAATTTTATTGTGGAATGAATCTGTACATTTATTTATTACTGAAGATCCACTGTTGAATAAACAATGTTCTTAATGAATCTCGTTGTATGTGCTTTCTTTGTATGATGTTGTTGTGTGTGTATACAGTACACACAATTTCATAAAAGGAAGTCAAATGTAAATTGAGACAGTGACTTATATATTTGTGTTAGAATATATTGTGGGTAATGTAGGAATTAGTACACTCAGAAGTAGAGTTGATGCTTCATATGGATCAATGAATCCTCTTGAAATTATTTAAAAAAAATTTGATGAAATGGAAAATCTAAGGGCAGCATGTATTATTTGTCATTTATAATACCAGGAACCTATGTGTGTGGTATTTATTTTACTCCCCTCCACTGAGTAATAAATATTATCCTCGAGCGCCCCCCAGTGGTGAGAACATGTGACTGTCTTCAGCTCATTTCAGATGCAACATGGGGAGATGAACCATGGACCATGTGGCCCTCAGGAACCATAGTAAGCTAAAACGTTTTTACTATCCAAAACGTTTTAGTAAAAAATTATTCAAACTAAATCTAGACCAACATGCTTATTCTACGGTGTATATAAACTGTGGCACCTTTTTAACTTTGTGGGGAGGCTACATGCAAACTAGCAAGCTTCCAGCTGTCTGTCAAACTCGAGTGCTGCTGATCCTTATGCGCACTTCGTTGTAATCAGCAAAAATAGTATACAATTTAGTAAAAATGATCTAGTGTAGTACATTGAAGAAAAGACATATCATGTAAAAGGAAAAAAGAAAAAAAAGATTTTTAAATCCCAAAGAATCCATAGCATGTTGAAAAAAGTAAAATTACAATGTAGGGAAAATAGTCAGAAAGTTGTGTGTCGATAAAAAACATAAAAAGTCATACATAGTCATATGAAAATGTTAGTGTAGTACGTCTAAAAGCTATATATAATCACAGTATGTCAAAGTTACAGTATAGTATTCTGAAAACAAAACAAAATATATTATATTTTAAAAGTAAAAAATAAGTTATTGTATTCTGTCGAAAAAACTAATTTTATAGGATGTATAAATAACTGAAAAAGGTCATAGTGTATGTTGAAAAGTCATTGTAAGTCAAAAAAAAGTTGAAAAAAAGTGAAGAAATATCACACTATAGTATATGAAAAGTCATAGCATAGAATGTCAAAAAGAATAATGGTGTAGCATGTTGAGAAATGTCATAGTATCATATAGCATGTTAAAAACAATATGAATCAAAAAGGGCTGATTGGCCGGCTGAGATCTCACCGTCTGGAGGACATCCGGCACCGATGCTGCTCCGGGTTGTTGATTAACTGGTTCTGCAAACACGTTCATGAATCCTAACAGCTGAGTTTGACTGGTTAATGAATCCTAACAGCTGAGTTTGACTGGTTAATGAATCCTAACAGCTGAGTTTGACTGGTTAATGAATCCTAACCGCTTAGTTTGACTGGTTAATGAATCCTAACAGCTTAGTTTGACTGGTTAATGAATCCTAACAGCTTAGTTTGACTGGTTAATGAATCCTAACCGCTTAGTTTGACTGGTTAATGAATCCTAACCGCTTAGTTTGACTGGTTAATGAATCCTAACAGCTTAGTTTGACTGGTTAATGAATCCTAACCGCTTAGTTTGACTGGTTAATGAATCCTAACCGCTTAGTTTGACTGGTTAATGAATCCTAACCGCTTAGTTTGACTGGTTAATGAATCCTAACAGCTTAGTTTGACTGGTTAATGAATCCTAACCGCTTAGTTTGACTGGTTAACGAATCCTAACAGCTTAGTTTGACTGGTTAATGAATCCTAACAGCTTAGTTTGACTGGTTAATGAATCCTAACAGCTTAGTTTGACTGGTTAATGAATCCTAACCGCTTAGTTTGACTGGTTAATGAATCCTAACAGCTTAGTTTGACTGGTTAATGAATCCTAACCGCTTAGTTTGACTGGTTAACGAATCCTAACAGCTTAGTTTGACTGGTTAATGAATCCTAACAGCTTAGTTTGACTGGTTAATGAATCCTAACCGCTTAGTTTGACTGGTTAATGAATCCTAACAGCTTAGTTTGACTGGTTAATGAATCCTAACCGCTTAGTTTGACTGGTTAACGAATCCTAACAGCTTAGTTTGACTGGTTAATGAATCCTAACAGCTTAGTTTGACTGGTTAATGAATCCTAACCGCTTAGTTTGACTGGTTAATGAATCCTAACCGCTTAGTTTGACTGGTTAATGAATCCTAACCGCTTAGTTTGACTGGTTAACGGTGCAGTGGAAGGTCAGGAAACCCCCATGAAGGCTTAATGGATTAGCTTTGGTAATTGCATTAATTGCATTAACAAAAAAGGCAATATGAATACAAAATATATAATTTTTAGTAACCACCGTGTTAATAAACTGAACTGCGAAAAGTAGACTTTGTTAAGTTCTTTTTATTATTATTTTCTTCTGTACACGTTTATCTGTTCCACATGTTAACTGGTCAGCAGCTCTGTACAACAGTCTGTACAACAGGAAGTCAAACGTCACTGATGAGGAGGTGTGTTAATCAAACTGGTGCCGTTTGGTAGAAGGCAGGTCAGGAGGTGAGGCGTGGATCCACTGAACACACCCCTCACGATTACAACAACATGGCTGACCGGCCCGGAGACAGATACGTAGAGACAGGCCAGCTAAAACACGATTCAAATATTTTTCACATTAAAAAAGTCTTTGAAATGAGAAAAGAAAGCAAGAAGAATACACTCAGAATCATCCTCAAAAGGCCGGTCTGCAGTTGGTGTCATTTAAAACCTCAAGAGGTCGACACCATGAACTCTACTTTCTCTGTATGAGCCGAGAGCGACGCTGCCACGCGATCTGACATCGTGTCTGTGCTGACTCTGATCAGGGGCATTAAAAATAATAAAATATATAATAATGCTGGATGGACTCCAAAAAACAGACTTTAAACTATATCATTTAAAGATGTAATCTGAGCTTAATAAATCAAGTAAATTCGTGAAATGCTAAAAGGAAATATAATTCACTTCAGGAGAAACAATTTGATGGGCATTATGTGAGTAATATTCATTCTCTGAGGGTCGTATACTGTGGTAACTCTGTCCCTGTTGTATTTCCACTTTGAAAACCTTTCACTGGGACGATATCATTTCAAGCTTATTAGTTTTTCTCACTTCTACATAAATCAGTTGTTATTCTTTCCTACTTATTCATTTAATTAGATTTTTTTTTTCATTTCCTTTCTATTTTCTTTGGAATTAATCAATTTGTAATATGCTGAAATGTGCACGGCTGAATTTATGTTATCATTCATTGTTATTGGGATGAGCGATTGCTATCAAACATGTGGGCTGCAAAACTGAGCAGAGAAATTTGCTGATGTGAAAATTTCACCGGATAAAAAATAGTGTAATAGTTTTGTTGCTTCTCGGAGGACGTGTGGAGACTTTGGTCAACACAGACGTGCTGCGTGTTTGTACTCAGACCGACGTCATCTTCACCTTGCAATGCAAATCAGCTGAAATCTGAGTTTGTCTGGCAGACGCTGTAATGCTAACGGGATAAAACATAACATATCAGAGCAGCTTTGTCAGAAATACATGTCACAAAACATCTTTTAGATGTTGCAGCGGATATGAAACAGCTCTCCATCGTTGCTGCCGGAGGCGGCGAACCACTCGTAGAAACCATCATAGTACGTTTCCAAGCGACTTCAAGGCAATCTTTGCATTCTCCACTAAAACGGTTAAGGCCATTTCCCTTTCAGTCCACACAGTTTCAAGGAATTGGGAAGGACGTGATGGACATGAAAGAGACTAAAGTCATGTGTGGTCCCAAGTAGTGAACATGGTCAGTCATTAAAAAACAATAATCATAAATATTAAACCGAGAACATGGTCGGTATAATATAAAACAAAACAGCTGTGTGAGGAGTTTGCTTATCTTCTTGCTGTCATGAGCTGTGTCGAACACGTTAGTGTGTCACTATAATAAGTGGTCAATACCAATAGAAATGTTATCCTTCTCGTCATCCTCAACCTTCACCAACCTGCAGATCTGTTTCTATAAATATCTTCTTGAAGCCTTTGACCAGCCCGCTGAATGGCTTGCTAAGCTACAGTGACGAGGGTCACGTTTGCTTAGAATGTCTGTGGAGCGTAAACTCAACAGGATGAAGAGGACCTAAAGATAAGGACAGGCAAGAAGGGAAACAAAAACATGGAATGGACCCCCAGGAAAACACAAATAGCACAGTGTGGGAATGACTCCCTACATGAATGAATGCCTTCCTGATGGAGAGTGGACTGCTGTTCAATACTACAAGCCATCAATTCCTCTGCTGCACCACTAGGGGGCGCCACGCTTTACAGGTGGAGGAAAAGGGGCAGAAGGCAGTAGGTTCTTGTAAACAACAAAACAATGTGGAACAGAACGATGCTCCAGGAGTGAGTGTGAATCTCACATGAAGCAGAATGTTACGTTATATAATATGAATGTGTATCTGCAATGGACAAGTTAACTTGGAAAAGTCGACTTTTGTTCCCAAAACTATTTCTTTGTGTTGGTAACGTTCACTTCTCCTCACAGCGAAGGAGCCGTGAGGAGATAATGTAACAACGCGTAACAGCAGACTTGTGCACCATCCAGAGGAAGCTCGGCTGGGTCGGTAAACAAAGAGCCCGGTGAAAGCAAACGGACGACATTTCCCAATTTGGATTCAAACTTGAGCAGTTTGAGTTCTCATGTGCAGATTGGAGTGGAGCAAACGGGGGCCGGGTCCTCCTGGTTCTGGTTTTAATCTGAGCTGCAACGAGCAGCCGTGTTTGACTGGTCAAGCCAACGTGGAAGCTTTTTAAGATGTAGTTCAAATAAGGACCACTAGACTTCAAAATACAGAATTAATCAAATAAAACAAAACTTAACTTCATATAAAGTCAGTTTTTAGTCTGTCTTGTTGGGACATTTGGAAATAACTGGTTTCCTTTCACTAAAGGTGGGAGGGAGGGAGGGAGGAGAGAGAGAGAGAGAGAGAGAGAGAGGAGAGAGAGAGAGAGAGAGAGAGAGAGAGAGAGAGAGAGAGAGAGAGAGAGAGAGAGAGAGAGAGAGAGAGAGAGAGAGAGAGAGAGAGAGAGAGAGAGAGAGAGAGAGAGAGAGAGAGAGAGAGAGAGAGAGAGAGAGAGAGAGAGAGAGAGAGAGAGAGAGAGAGAGAGAGACTTCATTCTCTGTTCATGTACGCAGTACGCATAAACTAAAGTCAAAATATCTGCTGCTTTATTAATGCTCTGAATTTAGAATTTTGCTCGTTTGCCGCTTGCTTGTAACAACTCAGCTCTGCCCAATTTTCTTTAATTTTCTGGCCAATTCAACTTAATCTTTTCCAGGTTTTGCTGGCAGCTGACATGGACTGGTGGATGTTGAAGATGGTCCCAGTATGGACTGTGGCGGAGGCTCTGTAACCTGCACTGGCTTTGTGGTCCCCTGTTTGCTTTCCTCCTATCGACTTCTGGGTATTTGTCCGCTGTAACCTCTTCTGCTTCTCACCGCTCACACTCGTTCCATAATTTCTTCTTTGTTTACAGCAGAAAAGGAAATGTGACAAGCTGCAGCATAACATGTACTGGATTTCAGTTCCCTCAGCACGACAATCGCTGTTTCTGGAAGTGGCCTCGGGGTGTTGTTTTGCTGCTGTGGATGATGCACAAAGCCGAAAGAGGACACAATATCAAAACAACACATTCAAAAACGGGGGGTAGATTACATGAGCAGTACGCAAAGGTGCAACATCGGGGATGTTTGCTTCGCTTTGGACCGTGTCCTGTTCTAATTGCTTTTACTAATTGTCTTGAGGATCAAGCCAAGAGGGCTGCACATTTTAAAATCCGCTTACTGGTACACTTCCAGAGTGGTTGTTTAAACCCTTTGCATTTTCTCCAGCTAAATTAGACCCAATTAATTAACGAAGCCGATAGATTTTGCTGCCTGCTGCATGTATCGCCCCCTGAAACGCATCCTCCTTTTCTTCTCCCGTTAAGACACATCCAGGTCTGTTTCCGAGGGTCGTCGGACCACTGCGCGGTCGACGCTTCACCTCGCCCGCCTCAAGTTCAGCTCGGGAGACTTTCATTCGGGGTTCTGAGGTTTGAAACGCCCTCTAGTTCATTTTTAGTCTCCTCAAAAGAGCGGTTCTAGTCCATTGCAGTCTGGCTCCAACTGGGATGGCGTTCTAGGACTTCTGC
Source organism: Cottus gobio (assembly GCA_023566465.1). Taxonomy (NCBI): domain Eukaryota; kingdom Metazoa; phylum Chordata; class Actinopteri; order Perciformes; family Cottidae; genus Cottus; species Cottus gobio. The sequence goes on from CM042237.1 coordinate 14,080,030, forward strand.
TCGGAGGCGGCGGCAGGCGGCGCCACACTCTCTGGCTTCACAATCTGGTACGTGATCAAGTATTCTGGGTAAGCCTGTGGACAGGGAGCACATCAAATGTAAATACAACTAAATATTAGGCTCATCTCTAGAACTCCTGTCTTCATATATGAATAGGAAAATCGATTATTCAACATGTATTTTTATATCGTTATATCGTCGGAAATTGAATATCTTTGGATTTCAGACCATCGTTGAACTATTTGAAGATGCTACCTTTGACTGTGAAATTGTTGAAACATAAAAAGAGTGTGTGTGCGTACTGACCTGCTCCCCTCTGTAGATGACGTACTCTGCATACGCCAGTCCGTTGACACTGGGCCGCCCGATGACGGAGTGGTGTCCAGGGGGGGCGTGGGCCATCTTCATCGCACTGAACTGAAGAAACGACTTCCCCAGCGTCACTCTGCAGAACAGCATCTGCCTGAAAAGGAGACGCACACAATGATGCCGTGAACGGTAATAACAATTATTTCTTTAATTTGTCAATTTTTATTCATATTGTAATGTAATGATATGTATCGTAAGTTTTAATATCAAAAAGTTTAATTTTGCTTCCTCCAATAACACACAACAGTGCCTCCTATTCTCTCTATGCGAACAGTATATATATATATTGTTTTTGTAATTAGTACGCAATAAATGTGTTTTACTGTTTTGCACTAACAGGAAATTATACAAGTGTATTAAAATGAATACAACTTTGAAATAATAACTGCTGAGTAAATAAAGAAACATTTTGTTTTCCTTCTAGTGCACTCATTATACAAAGCAGCATTTTTGAGTCGACTGTTGTCACTTTAGCATCATTTGAACATAATTAGGATAATGATTAGTACTTAGTGTGAAATTAGGACACAGGTGCTTACGAGTAGCTCCGTCCTTCCACACATCAATAATATGTCGTCCCAAACAGGAAAAGACGCTTCACCTGTGGCACACGTAGCAGGAGCGGTCTTTGTGGGTGGGACATCCCGTGCCTCCACCAATCCCATACACGTACTGGTTGCTTTTGGAGGAGTTCTCTGCAAAATAGATCCCAGCACCAAACATGCCGCCGATGTATGCGTGTCGCTCGTCGAAGCCCTTGTGGATGATGGCATTGATGAAGGGAGAACCTGGCAGGAGAAAGGACACATTCCTATCAAGTTCATCGCACAACAAAGTAAATCTGCATATTTGATGAAGTTTATGTACTTGTAAGAGGAAGTGACTAAAGCTATGAGGGAGAAGATCATGAGAAAGACTGGGACTAAGTTGGACACGTTCTAGGTTCTCTTCAACTGGGGAACAACCAGATGTTGGTGCATTTTAACCGTTAGAAATGAACGTTTTCTAACAAACCAAAGTCAAACTAATTTACCGTGAAAGAGCATTCGCTCGTTGTGATGGTTGTGATTCTCGTCCGCTATTTCCTTTTGTCTGTGTGCATATCTCTCTCGCAGCTTCTTATTCACCACCTTCTGAATCTGCAGGGTCAGAGGAAGGAGAGGAGGGACAAAGGGCGGGACGGAGAGGGAATTAAGAATTCAAATTGTATTTGCAGAAGTTAAACAAGAAACCAACTTTGTAATCGACCAAGTCTTTTGCAAGTTGACTCAAACCTCCTCCTTTGTGATCATAAACAGAGAAAAGGTGTCTGTGTGTTGTGAGCACGCACCTTAATGATGTTGTACCGGCTGAAGACTCCACCTGCGTTGCCGCCATCGCGGTGCTCTCTGATCGTGCTCTGCAGCTGAGGACGACATGAACAGACATCAGAACTACACACTTAAGCAAAGCTTTTACGGTTGAAAAGGAGAATGTGTGGGATAATACATGCTAATGAAATGCAGATTTCAAAACAAAAAATGTGATTCATACAGCACTCTGGACAGCATTACACCACCTGGATAGGAGTCTTTATCTTTTTTTACCTCAGCAGCCCAGGAGTGTTTCCGTATTCAGAATAAAAGTGTGCAAGTGATATATCCCATGGCCACCTCGACTACTTTTAATTGAATCTCCCATTACTTGTTGTATTTTGTGTTCACTATGGCATTTCTTTTTTATCTGGTGTATCAGCTATTACCAACTTGTATTCAAATTCATTAGGCACAGAGGTGGTCATTTTGCAGGATGTAGTTTGAGAGCATCTGTTATGCAGCCGACCCTCTGAGAAATAAATAAAGGTGGACACACTGAACGTAAAAACCTTTCGGGACGGTAGGATATATTGCGGGACCGTTTTACTGATACATTTTAGTTGGAATGAGCTGTAGATTACAGAGCCATATAATAAGGCGATGAAGTAGAGCAGCGACTCATTCAATCACCGCGGATACCTAAATAATGCCTGAGGGAAATATGGTGCGGCTGCAAAAGTGTGGCATCAGCAGTGAAAAGGACAAGTTGACTCTCAGAAGAGAATATCAAGTAGAATAGTGCAGCAGCAGCTGCATTTACAAACTGACGGGAGCCATTAGAGGAAAGTTTGCCGTGATGTGGTTGAAGTGATCGCTGGCTTTCACAAAATGAGTTATCATCCCGATGACTGAAATTATTGATGACCTATAAAAAAATACTGCCATGAACAGGCAGAGGAACTCAACCTAGTATTGGAAACTGTCGAGGGGGGACTCATGTAAGTCATTTTTTTTAAATGACAGTTTAAATGATGTGCTAAATTACCTGTTAACACCTGACGGTCCTCATTAATTTTGAATCCATTCAGACTGATATCAGCTGTCTCTTTCAGTTACTGCTTTCATTACGAGATAAATGGAGCAATAGATATGGAGTCTGTCTGCACAGTGTGTGGTGTCGCCTTTGCCAGATGCCCTAAATTACTAATCATGGACATGCACATTTTAAAATGTTTGCAGCAACCTAAAGAAAGCTGCTAGTCAGTCATGCAGGTAGTGAAGGACAAAAAGCACAAAGTGCTATGAAGTGTGTGTGTGTAAAAGTGTGTGTTGCGTACTTCCTCCTCCACAGACTGGAACTCCTTGTCGTCCGTTGCCAGGTCAATGAGCACGGTGCCCTGGCTGGAGCAGTGGAACGTCAGGTATGGGTTTGCACCTATAGAGGACAGAGGGGATCAATGATGACTCTAACACAGATTGTATTATTCTTTTTTTATCATAAATAACAGGTATATTCACATACATGACCTGCACGTTTTTTGAAGCAGGTTTACTAGAAAACACAACTTCATGTGATAAGGAAAACTTGCTTAATTGTGTTGAAATAAATGTTAAAACATATGAATGCAACAGATTTTCTTCAAGACAGTAAATCTGATATTGAACAAGTTGTGTACACCGTATATGTATATATGTGTGTGTGTGTGTGTGTGTGTTTGCTGACCTTGCTGGCCTCCCAGCAGCCTCTCGATGCCCTTGATGAGTTTGTGTCTGTGACCGTAAGCGTTGATGCCGATCTCTTTCAGCTCCTCATGACCCATGTCTGCCAGCACATCCAGCGAAATCTGCCCGGAAACAACAAACCAGTCATGTCAGTCTTGCTTATCTATCTATCTATCTATCTATCTATCTATCTATCTATCTATCTATCTATCTATCTATCTATCTATCTATCTATCTATCTATCTATCTATCTATCTTATCTCAAAAGAATGTAAATTGCAAGTAAAATAACATGTTATTATCCTAATGTAATAACTATTCTAGCCATACCTCTAATTATACATCTGACAACTAAATCCAATGTGGTTCTACTGTTTTTACGGTAGAACTCGGCACAAAACAAAAACATTTAGTTTAATGGTGACAACAGCAAGTCATGCTAAAACCGATATAAACAATAAATACAAGCGTTCAATGATCAAGACATATTGCAGAGACAATGGATCTGATAAATATTCATGAGAAAAAGCGAGACGGGAGCATAAAGAAAAGGTCAATGAATGGATGGCAGTTATCAAGGGATTGATATGCAAATTGATGACGGGGAAGTTTTTTTTAGAGCGAGCATTGATGAGATTCCTGCTGGAGGCGGAGATAACTGAGGTTTTTAAAGCACAACCTTTGCCTCCTTTCCTCTGTGTTGCTGTAATCACTGTAATTGGTATAAACCATCATGGCCTAAATACTCTGCTGTGTGTTTACTGAGACAGTCATTGTCACTAATTAATACAAGAACCCCGGTTTTATTTCAGAAATCGCAGCAAAGAGATGTAAAGTTCTGCAGAGAGCCTATATGAGTTTGTTTCACCCAATCTGAAGTAATCGCCTAAAACAAATGAAAGCCCGATTCTCACCACAGGCGGATGCTTCAAGCTGCCAACTTACAATTTCACGACGGCTGAGGAAGAGCAGCGTCTGAGCAATCTGCCACCTGGAACAGCCAACTAAATAACTTCATTCTCCACTCCACTAATGCTGCAAAATGATTGCAGTCTTTCGTCATGCGAGGGCTAAAACTAGACGGCAATGAGAGAAAACTCTTTTTTCTTTATGTCGACAACTTTATGTTCCACTAATCTTCTTCTACAACCACAAACAACTCAACTAAAATAGAATAAATGATGGTCTCGGTTTCTACTCTGAACAAAATATTGCAAATGCCACAGAATGAGTAAAAAGTATGGTTTTTAATCATGTGTATCGTAATGATGTGAAATCCATTAAACCTATGCATATTATATCTTTGTCATGATTGAGTCCTTTATCATGTTATTCTGAAATAAAAATCAATTTTTCCATTAACACTGAGCTGACTCTCACCTCCATCTGAATATTAATGATGGCTGGGTTCCCTTAAGGGGAACTAATATTGAATGTCACACACACACACACACACACACACACACACACACACACACACACACACACACACACACACACACACACACACACACACACACACACACACACACACACACACACACACACACACACACACACACACACACACACACACACACACACACACACACACACACACACAATTTTCTGTGAGTCTGTACTTTGGCAAAGTGGTGCTTGGATGGCTGGTGCTAAGCAGGTGTGATATTTACCATGATCATCTTAGTTGGGCATGTTAGCGAATGTTTGCGAACATCATCGCCAGTTGAGGCTGATGGGAATGTTGTGAGTTTTGCAAGCATTAAGCCAGAAAACGCGCTGTAATAAGCCATGAAAGTGTCTGGCAAATGCAAAAGTTAAGGGACGACCAACGTCATTACAGTTCATCCTGGGGGCAAGGATGTCTGGACCAATTTCAAAGGCAATTCATCTGTTGTCGAGATAATTCATTCTGGGCCAACAGATCGACTTTCCTATCCCTAAAGCCACGCCACTAGAACGGCTCTGAATTTATGTAAAATGGAAGAAAAACAAAGGAAAGAAAACTGATCAAATAAATTACTTTAAACCATGGCTGAATTAGTATGAACCCTGAAAGCAATAAACTACAGTCCTTTAAAAGAATCTGGCAGTATAGTGAAAACAATGATTCAAACAGCTTTCAGTATGCAATGATCAAATAAGTTTATGAGACGACAACATGCGTAGATCGCATGTAAAAACGTTAAATATTAATACTGGATACGTTGTCTGATTTTAGCCACAAGCGTTATCTTAAACCCTACCAGTTGTGAACGCCCGACTTGTCACTATGTGCCTTTGTGTGTGTGTGTGCGCGTGTGTGGGTGAGTGTGTGTATGTGTACCTGTTCTCGATGGAAGGTGTCTCGGAGGTGCTCCAACCCGAGACTTTTCAAGAACTGGTTGATGGTCATGTCCAGCAGGGCTGCAGAGACACAGTGAAGTCAGCCGCCATGTTACATGTGCTGACATGCTATCATTTAAAAAAAAAAAAAAAACAGGACCAGCCTCTGATTTAGGATACAACTTACTGTACGCACTTTCTCCTTCCTTCCTGTCGGACCCAGTCGCGCCGTCTGCTGGTCCGGTGGCACCCCCCACAGTGATGTCACTGAGAGGCGTGGTCAGGTTGTCTATGCTGCTGGCTGCAGACAGACAGGACGGAGATGGAGAGGGAGAGATGACCACGCCCCCTGCCGCACCAGTACTCACCACACTAGCGCTCACCTGAGTGGAAGAGAGACCATTTGGTTTGAAGGGTCACTATGTCAAATATTATCACTGAAACAAATATTATCACTGAACTGTTGTACATACTGACAGATATTATATAACTAGATATCACTTTTTACAGTGCACACACTTCAACTTGTTTTCAGAGGAAAGCCTTTCTATACGCCTTCATACGCGTGGACACTCACCACAGTGGCCTGGGGTTTTAAGCAGCTTGGCAGGGCATCTGGCGGCATGGCGTCAATCAACAATGCTCTGATGTCATCAGCCTGCAACAGATAAAGAGGCCCACATAATGTAGACATATTGTTAATGCACTCTATGTTTAATTATCCACCTAAGACAGACAACTTGCTTCTACTGTTAACAATGTAATGCTGTTGCACATGCAGAGCTTAGTATCCAGTATTTTATACAGCATTAGCCTCTACAAGCCACTAGTTACACCAGACCCAGTAAGGCTGTAGCAGCAAAAAAAAGTGTCATATATTGAGAATATTTATTATGAATTTGTTTATTCTATCTCCAAAGTACAAGTGTCTCACTTTCAGGTTGCTTGTGTGTCCATCTTTTATATGTAATGCCTTAAAATAACAGCCAAGAAGTACAACAAAATGTCCCATCCACTTAATGAAAAGTTATCTGAAATCTAACCTGCGGCTGTCAATAATAAACATGTGATATTATCAATTTAGAACTGAATCAGCTCTTTTGTTTGATGCACTTTGAAGAAGCAGGTCGTTTTTGGGGGGGATCAGTTTGACTACAGGCTCAGTCTATAAATGACTCCACTGTATTCATTACTGCGTACCGTTGCCAAGTCCAGTGGCGTCTGTCCCTCCTGGTTCTTCATGGTGGGGTCGGCTCCGTGGGCCAATAGCAGAGCGCAGAGCTGAGTCCGCCCCTTCTGGGCCGCCTCGTGGAGGGGAGTAAACGCCCACTTGTCTGTGGCGTTGACGCACGTGTTGTACTTGATCAACAGGGCGGCGATGTCCACGTGCTAGACGGAGGAGAGGAGGGGGAGGTTAAGAAGAGTAAGGAGGAGGTGGTGACGGACACAGAGAGAGCAAGGGAGGAGATGAAAGGGGGAGGAGGAGAGAGATGTAAAGGGAATCGGAGAGGAGCGATTAGAAAAGGAACGAGAGCAGAAAGAGGGGGAGGTGGTGGGAGGAGGAAAAGAAACAACACAAATAAAAGCATTTCACCGGAGTGTGTGAATGAGTGCTATAAAAATCATGATAGGAAAAACAATCTGTAATATGTGTGATTCTCTGGTGTGTGAATTATTAACTCCATCATGATTATTGTGTTCCCGCAGGTCTTAGCTTTCCTTTCCTTCCTGTTTCTTCCCCTCATCGTCTGACTCCAACTGTTATCTTAGCGTCTACCACAGTGTAGCTTGTTTTTGAGTACCAATGGGGGATGCTAAAGAGTGTGTATGTGTGTGCGAACTTTAAAAAAAACAACAACTCATCAACCTTTCATTCAAACATGTGTTTCGTGACAGAGAAGTGCTTTCAAGCTGTTTGCAAAATGTGGTTGAGAGACAACCAAGGACTCCAGATAAAGGAGAAACCACAAACATGCATGTCTTCAGAGAACCTTGTGTAATAATACGGTTAATAATGCTAATGGTGGACACAAGCAAGGTTCTTGCTGTCCCACACAAGCAACAGAACGTGGCGTTAACGGAGCGGTGGACGGCAAGAAGCTGCAGTTGTTCAGAAATTGCCATACGCATCCCACGTGACACAGATTTATACATCTTGCAAACTTCCTGACATTCACTGAAGACAAATAAGGCAGAATGAGCAGTGTTGGAGTGTACACATGAAAGGACAGGATGTCAAATTGTCAAATAAATCTGTATTCATCATTTAGTCTAATTAATTGCAAAAGGGAAAAAGAAAAAAGTTTGGTATTAACAAGTTCTCAGAGCCCACAGTGTTATGATTAATTATGAGTCCCATCAAGTAAAAGCTAAATTTACTTTTTGTCTCAGAACTTGGACAGATTATACTTTTATTGGACATGCTACACTCATATGCTGCAAATAATAAGAGCAGCATATCTGAATTGAACTGAAGTGTGTAGTGTGAGTGAACGTGTGTGTGTGTGTGTGTGTGTGTGTGTGTGTCTTACCCCGTATGAAGCAGCATTGTGTAAAGGTATCAGCCCTCCTTTGTCCTGTGCATTCACATCAGCTCCATGTTCCAACAGATACTCTGCCACCTCCAAGTTGTTGTAGCCAGCTAGAGGTTGTATGGAAACACAGACCGGGGTTGGAATATAGAGGCAGATAAACAGAGAAAAAGAAGAGAAACAAAAATGTAGTCAGGTAATGAGAGAGGAGGAAAGCCAGGGAGACATGTCGGCCTACAGTGTGACAGCGTATAATCATCTTTTCCCTTTACAAGTGAGTACATCAAGGCAGAGGGTGCGTGGGTGTGTGTCTAACTGGTCAGATCTATGAAAAGAAAAATGAAAAAAGGCAGACCTTCAAAGTGGTTCTTCAGCGCTTTCTTAACTTTAAAAGTGCCAGTCATGCCGCAAAACATTTTCTAATTATTAATTCTTTATCATCTTACAAAAGCTAGCCTGGTCATGAAACTATAAATACAGAGTAAAAAAAAATGCATAGCAGGCAAAGGAAGATCTGCTCCCCCACCAGAGGAGGTTTCCTGCAGAAACACTGCAGGAAACGTAGTCTGAGAGACGGCCAAGGCATTGAACTTCCCAATAACACGTTTTCCACAGGAAGTGACTTCATTTAGCACCAAGGCGCCACACTTTAAGCGAGCTGACAGGGAACCCCTTTGTGGTGCATGAAGGTAATCTTCACATCATGTGATAGTTTGTGCAAAAAAAATTAAAAAGTGGGACGATAAAAAAAACAAAAACAGAATATCTAAATATTTACCCTTCTTGCTCTGACATTTTAAGGTAAAGGTTGAAGAGTTTGTCCCGTGTCTATGCAGAGCGGCGTTCTTGTTATCTCTGAAGCTGCTGTTATCGTGATTACTGATCCTGAATAAATGAACGGTTATGTGCACCTTTGAAGAACCACAGTATCTCTGCCGTCAGGATTTAAGTACTTTATCAAGTTTGTGTGAGATCCAAGGTCGTTACAGTACACTATAGCCTCTGGTGTTACGTCGCCATAAATTAGCTGCCCGTCTCAAGCTTATATCCAAAATGCTGCTGCCCAGCTCCTGACAATAACGAGGCAACACATTGCCTTCCTCATTGCCTCCCCTCACTGGTCCTCATCATCGTAATTTCCCTCATAGAGCCAAACAGCAGGGTTTGGTTCCAGAGCAGCCACCTGAGTGAAAAGGGTTCTGCACGCTAAACCTTATGTGCCTTTAGAAACTTAGCTGTGTGTTTATTGCCTTGTTCTTGGCACCTGTACTGAGCCAAAATCTCAGGAGGTTCTGAGGAGTTATAGTTAGACTGATTGGCACCAGCAGATATACAAACGTACAAAGTTGATTAAATCTTGCAAACTTCAACAAAACAGCAGCTCAGAAAGTCTGACTTTACCCTTCATTTGAATTAGTCTAATTTGCATAACGAGGGAAGTGCTTACTTATCAAAACAACCTGTAAATGTGCGTGCAGCTTTTTTTCCCGGTTTGCAATTCTACAATGCCCGTTACCTGCCAGGTGCAGAGGAGTGGAGTTGCGTCCCTGCGTATCCCGACAGTTGATGTTGTCGGGGCTACACAGCTTCTGCACCCGGGCCAGGCAGCCCTTTTTAGCGGCGTCCAGCAGCGCGGCGTCTCCTCTCAGCAGGTCCTGGATGTCGGTGTCCCCGTCCTTCACCAGGTCCAGAGGCGTGTTCCCGTCTCGGTTCTTCTTGGTGGGGTCTGCGCCGTGCTGGAGAGAAGAGGCCGAGAAGGAGTTCAGTGTAAATGCACGCTAACGTCTATACGGCAGGCTTTTGTTTTGTCACAACAAAGTCAAAATGTTCAAACTGAATGTAAGCCATCATTGCAAATTCTTAAAAAAAATATATCACTGCCCAAAACTCCTCTATCATTTGAACCCCAGTGGAAGCGTTTCGCTTCGCTTCGATGAGGAAGAGACGATGACAAGTGAGGATGAAGGTAAATCACTGGAGAGAAGACGAGAGGGACAGACGAAGAGGAGGCAGAGAGGTGAGGACAGGACATCCAGTGAAGTGGAAAACACCACACGCCCTGGAGACGGGCTGGAAAGCAGACGTTTTCACCGTTCAACCGTCTCCCTCGGTTGCGGTTTCACTTGTCACTTCATTGTACGTTTTTGAAAATCTGCTCATTAAAATGAGATGTTGTGGGACAACTCCCCTGTGTATCCCCCCTACTGGCCTGAAACTGTCCGTTATACAACTTTCATGCCTGTATTCCCCATTTAAAAGTGAGATTTTTTTTAACCTATCCATAATCAGATGTTTCTGGCCTACTTCGCCACGTCTCTCTGCTGTAATCATATTTTCTCACTGTAGTTTATTCGCTATCCAGGAAAATTATAATAGAGACCCATTTAGGTAATAATTGGGGACATTTACATGTTGGTTTTGCTCTCTGAGAGATTATCTGGCTAATGCATTTTCCATTTTGTTATGGATTTTTGATTTCAGCTCTATGAAGAGGATGGACTTCATTACCGTGTTCAAATCTAAGTGCAGATCTTAAGCCGGCGTAATGTATACCATGTTCGGCATCCTAGTTTAGAATGCTAATATTTGCTAATTAGCGCTAAACCCAAATTAGAACTGAGGCTGATGGGATGTTTTGTCATAGAAGCACCTTAAAAAGGTACAAACGGAAAGTTTGAGCCGATGATGGTGCTCGATGAAAAGCTAATGGACCATCTTGAGGGGAAAATGTAATGTAATGAACATAATTTCATGGCAAAACCCCCTGAGGTGTTTCTTTAAAAGCCAAAAAGTAGCAAGATGATGGCACTCCATCCGATAGTTGTTCAGATATTTCAGTTTGCACCATCCCGCTAGCATGGCTACACACAAAGAAATACTGGGTGTTCATTGTGAACGTTGACGGCAACAATGACTGAACGAATCAATCACAGAGCCCAACAGGAGGATGTCACGCAGCTTGATTGACATCCGGTCACTTGCGAGACGGATCATAAGTCACGTGAGTTCATATGTTTCATGGCAAGCGCTAACAAGGCAGATTCTGTGTTACACTTCTTTCCTCACAAAGAAAATGACAATACTCATGTTGTGTATCGCACAAGGTCCAGAATACCACCGCACCGGGAGAAAAGGCAACGGAGTTTTATTCCGAGCAACAAATCCAACACAGAAAGGGGACAACAGAAAGTTGACAACAAACAGAGCAGACAAAAGAGAACCTCCTGCTGAACTGTGGAATAGTTTATTCAAAAAGAGAGAACAGATGCGTCCCGAGGCCATGGCAGATTACCCCAAAGTGCGGGAACAGTTGGCTTACTTGTGTGTGCGTGTGTGCGCGTTCAAAAAAGAGGAAATGAGGGCGCTGCCATGCAAACACAGGAATGAGAAGCTTAGTAAAGTGAAAGGGATTTTACAATGCGCCAAAGCTTCCCGCCACCTTGAAGAATCAATCATCTCTGTGTGTGTGTGTGTGTGTGTGTGTGTTTCTAACACCGGCCTCCAGAACCTCATATTGCAGCCCTCAGATCAGTGGAAGGTGTGGCCTGAAGGACCTTCTGTCTCGCGGGGCTCCACCCGGCTCAAACACAGACTCTCGTGTCCGTTGCCGAGTTGCCGCCAGACGAGGATAAACAATCGCTTGCAACAAACTCCCACAAAGGGAAGCGAGCCTCGTGCTGGATGAGCATAAACAAAGCTGCTGGAGCGTATGGCGTTCCTGGACGATGTGCTGAAGGCGTGCGCCTGCCAACTACAGCGGCACCGGTCATCACGAGCAGCGACCGGTCAGAGTCAAGTCAGTGACAATGAATGGGTGTCGCATTAAAAGGGGAAACAAACAACATTAAGGGTCTTTAAAACATCTTAGTCTTCAGAACATCTTCAGCTTCTTTACACGCATCGTCATGATCTGTGGCGCTCTGCTGGAGGGATTACCTCGATTACTCCAAGAGATACTCACTCAAAAGTGTGATGCTGATGGTGGGCGGAGTCAGTCCAAAATCTCCAGAAGGTGTTCACATGGTTTAAGATCTGGTGGCTGCGAGTGCCACCGCATATCTAACCGTCCGGTGGCCCTTCGTTCTCTCTAAGGATGCGTCTGCTGTAATTCTCTACTTGCTTGAACTGCAAATTAAATATGCAGCTAAATCCAAGATTAAGTGTAAATTGAGAGGTCTTGAATATATTGTCTGTGGGGATTGTGACATTATTAAAGTGCGTATCCTTTTTTTCTTTTCTTGTCTTAATATTTTTTCCTCTAATGATTTTGCAAATGGAGCTTCTGTGAAGCGAAAAAGATTTCACACGTGATCTGACTACAAGATATTATCATCACCATCATCATCAAAACAACATGCTGTTAATAGTGTGAACAACTATTGCTCAATGGTAATCACCCTCGCAAGCACAATGTGTTTCAAGAAGAAAACCCTCTCTCCTCCAGCGTTTCACTCGCCTTTCGCGCGACTGTTTAATAGAATGTTAAATAATATATTTCACCTCTGCATTTTTCACCGGCAAAAAAGAAAATGCTAATTGTTGTGCGTTTACATCCACTAAAGACGTAAAGAGTTTGGATGCGTCAGGATAAACAGTTGGTGGCATTCATTCTTCAGGAACCGCTAAAATACTGCAGAGAGACGCCGCAGTGATATGACATCATGAAAATAGTGTTACTCAAACCTCAGACGGTGAAACACGGCAGGGAAATATAGCATTTACGTTGGTTTCAGTGCTCATTTGAGGAACGTTACAGTCTCCTGATCGCTGATCTGATGTTTTCCAGGTTCCAGTCCTGACTTATCTAATAAGTCTGTTTCCATTTCACTCTGAAACTGCTTTTTGCCTCAAGAGATGTCGCCTTCCTCAACACGGCCTGCTCCACTCGACCATAACAGCCATACAAGTAACTCCACCCCACACACACACACACACACACACATATACACACACAGGGACACACACACTCTTTTTTTCTTTGTCACCACCAGCACTGTTCAATTGCAGTTAGGCTCAAAGTGTTTTGCGATTGCTGCAGTAGTTTCTTTTATTTATTATTGTGGGGCAGGGGCGGGGTTTAGCGCACCTGCAGCAGACGAGAGAGGGAGAAACACTCGGAACAGCTGGGGCTAATAAGCCCAGCTGGGTCCAACGAGTGTGGGCCGGGCTATTTAAGCCCGGCAGGGTTAGGTGGTGGGGGGGAAAAGAGTGTGCGAAGAGCATGAGTGTGGTGCAGACGCTTGTGAGCCAAATAAAACCTGTTAAAACCCGCAACGCTAACGTGTCGGAGTGGTACTGTTCGAGCCATGGACGCGGGGGTAGGAGCAATCCCTGCCACAGTGGAGCCCAACGTGGGGCCCGAGAGGACCCTCGATGACTGGATGGCGTGGCTCGAGCAGCGGGCGGAGAAGCCCACACCGAAAGGACCAAGCCGCAGCCGGATGGTGGGCGCCGTGATGGCGCTCGGGCAGGGGGAGGTCCAGGCGGGTCGGCGGACCAAAGCCCGGAAGCGGCACGACGCTGGGGCCGCGGCGACACCTGCGACGGCACCGGCGGAGGCGACGTGGAATCTCGCGGAGGGCCGAGGCATGGAGTGGCGGCAGGGGCCGGCGGGGGACCCGCGGACGCGGACGCCGGAGGACTTCCGCCGGAAGTTCCGCGCGCTTCGGCTGGGGCCCGGTGACCGGCCCCGCGGGTTCGCACAGGAAGTGCGGGACAGGGCGGGACGGTGGCTGCGGCCGGAAGGCGGGGGAGGGGTCGACGAGGTGCTGGAGCTGGTGGCCGCGGAGCAGTTCCTGGAGGGACTGCCGACCCGGATGGCCGCCTGGATCCGCGGCCGCCAGCCCGCGTCGCTGACAGCCGCCGTCGACCTGGCCGAGGACTACCAGGCCACGGACCTGCCCGAGGAGCCGCCCGGGGAACCGACGGGTCTGGGCCGGCCGGCCCCGACCGCGCGGCAAGAGACGCAGACGGCCAGGGTAGTCCAGAGGGAGACGGCGGTGCAGACCACTAAGGCCGCCCGGAGGGAGACGGCGGTACAGACCAGCAGGGCCCAGCAACGGGAGGCGGGGCTACAGACCACCGGCGCACCCGAACTGCCGGGCCCCACTTCGCGGAGCGAGGCGGCGCAGCAGACGGAGCCGCCGGCCCCGGCGCCCCGGAGGGAGCCGGCGCGGCGGACCAGGGAGGCGCCAATCCGGGGGGAGCCGGAAGACCCGGCCCGGCCGACCACCAAGGCGGGGTCGTGGCGAACACCAGCGCGGCGGGGGAGGCGGCGGCGACCGACACCGGGACCCGAGGACTGGACCCCGCCGTGGCCGGCGGCGAGCGCCTGGGACCGCCGCGACACCTGGCCGGAGCCGCCGCCGCGGACTCCGGCACCGGTGTGCTGGACGTGCGGCCAGCCGGGGCACGTCCAGCTCGACTGTCCCGTGATGGAGGTGGACCTGGCGGCGCGGGCTGCCGACTATCCGGCTCCGTCCCGGAGGTGGTGGTGGAAGAGGAGACGGTGGCCGCCGCGACCGCGGGAGCCACGGCCGATATGGCCGGACCGGCCGGGTAGACCGGTCGGCCTCGTACGGCGGGAAGAGGAGCGGGAGCGACGTGGCTGGCTGGCCTCCTGGGGCAGCCAGGCCCAAGAGCGGCGCCCCGACCGGGGGGAGCTGCGCCGGGAGCTCGAGCAGAGGCGGAGCCAGCTCCGCTACGCCCGAGAGGACCGGCGGCGGGACCGGCGGACCATCAGGCAGCTGGGCCGGCGGCTGGAAAAGGAGCAGGCGGCTCGGGCCCGAGCGGAGGCTCAGCTGGCCAGAGCGCCCGGGGACAATTGGGCCG
Source organism: Cottus gobio (assembly GCA_023566465.1). NCBI lineage: Eukaryota > Metazoa > Chordata > Actinopteri > Perciformes > Cottidae > Cottus > Cottus gobio. The sequence goes on from CM042237.1 coordinate 14,095,103, forward strand.
CGACCGGGTTATTCGTCCCCTAATTCTCTCTCTCTTGTGTTGCAGGCTGACGCGTCGGATGGAGGGGGAGAGCCGGTTTTGTCCCGGGAGGAGGCGGCGTGGATCGCGAGGGACCTGCCTCCCGGGGCGCTCGATCGCCCTCTGTTCGGGCCACGTCCCGCGCCCGGACCCCCACGGATGGAGGATGCCAACGCCCGGACCACCCGTTGGCATCTGGCGGAAACGCAAGTTAATTCCATGGTGGTCCATAGGTCGGGGGTGCAGATGGTCGGGGCTGACTCCCGCTTCCGCTCCCAGTGGGAGGGAGGGGGGGGGAGTTGGTTAGACCGGTGGCTCCCCGGCCTAAGTCGGGCGGTGGGGGTATGTGGGGCAGGGGCGGGGTTTAGCGCACCTGCAGCAGACGAGAGAGGGAGAAACACTCGGAACAGCTGGGGCTAATAAGCCCAGCTGGGTCCAACGAGTGTGGGCCGGGCTATTTAAGCCCGGCAGGGTTAGGTGGTGGGGGGAAAAGAGTGTGCGAAGAGCATGAGTGTGGTGCAGACGCTTGTGAGCCAAATAAAACCTGTTAAAACCCGCAACGCTAACGTGTCGGAGTGGTACTGTTCGAGCCATGGACGCGGGGGTAGGAGCAATCCCTGCCACAATTATTTATTAGTCGGACCTTGTCAATCTCTCAAGTCCCCTAGTTGGCTGCACTTCCTCACAGCTGTTTTCTCTCTCTTGCATGCTGTACACACAGGATACTTTGTGCAATGCTGTTAATTACAATATGTTCTGGAATGAAAAAAATCTAATTATGTTGTATATTTGCCTCATCTTTCATCTTTTAATTTCATTATTAGTTAATTAGATTTATTTATTCAATAAATCTGACACAGATTTCCCCAAACTTAATTTCATTGGGTAAAGACAGTAAAGGGAATCTGTTTGAAAAATGTTGAAGCATCACATTCTCCCTGCAGCTGATGTATTTGGTTTACTGTGCGTTGATCAAATAATGGTTTATAAACCCCCATATGGCAACAACATTGTGCTGGTGCAGCCTTGTCTGGAGGTGTTGATGATAGGAAACATAAAAAACACATTCAGCTGTAAAACTGCATCATTTCACAGGACTCATTTAGACTTTACGAGACAGATATCTTCAGCCTTGCAGTCTGATTGGTATGAAATTATCCCGGCGGGGCTGAAATTCTCGCCAATTCATGGGCCCCGATGGGCCGATGTAAGGACTGTTATTATTGTTATTTGAAAGAAAAAAAGTCGACCATACTGTGGATTTGTACACCTTTGCTGCTTTAAATTTGCAGCACTAGTCTGATTCACATTGCAGTAACGACCACTGAGGCTTAAGGATGCCCATGCACATGAATTGATGGCGTGGAACGTTAGTTCAGGAGGAGGGTAGCACAGGTCTAACCTTGAGCAGCAGCTTGCAGATCTCATATTTGCCCTTGGCAGCGGCTTCATGGAGCGGCGTGAACTTCCACAAGTCGGCCACGTTGACCGAGGCTCCGTGTCTGACCAGCAGCTCGGCCACCTCGTAGTGACCGTACGAACAGGCGTTATGGAGGGGGACCAGGCCCCTGTGAGGGGAGAGCACAGACATGGTTACCTTCCATGACTTTACTAGAAATCGGTCTGTAAATGTTTACTTTCAGGATTTTTAGACAGATTAAACCATAACTTAAGAGTCCCACCCTTTGTCCTTGGCGTGCACGTCGGCCCCGTGGTGCAGCAGGTACTCCACCACCGCCACTCGGTTGTAGCCGGCAGCAAAGTGAAGGGGAGTGGAGTGTCTTCCCTCCAGATCTCTGCAATTCACATTCTGAGCTGTACACAACGACTGCAGGGACAAAGAGAAGAGATTAAAATGAATATCTGTTGTCAAATGAAGGACCTGATCAGCTGAAGAGTCCTGAAAAAATAAAATGATAGTATCTATGATTAGGCTTTAAAATGACAGACATATTTGATTTGAAGAGGAGACGATTTCAAGAGGTTTTTCATCAACTAAAATGTGAACGTGGAGACGATTTTTTATTTTTGCAATAACACCACATTCTCACGGAAAATGTATGATGAGTTGCAATGAATAATTGAGATCTGAAAGATTGCGAGAAGAAAAACGAGCAGGAAATGGACACCCTTTTTCTTCCGATAATGGGAGAAAATGTAATTTACATACAAATATGAACGGGGACATTTCTCTGTTTTGCCTCGAATAGTTCAGGGTCTCAGCAGGATATATTTCTTTGGAGTTGGCATCTTTGCCTATTATGACATTTTTCATGATTTATCATGTTGACTGCTTAAGAATTACCTCGAGGGTAAAGGACAGAGGGTGTTGCACACTGTGCTGATTCTTAAGTCCCTCTAGACAAATTAGTATTTGGGCTATATCCATCATCCTTTTTATTCCCCCAAAAAACACAGCCAATGAACCGAAAGCAACATCTAACACGAACAAACAGCACTTCTGAGACAGGGAGAAAGATAGAATAGAGAAAAGAGTAACACTGTTTCTCTGCCGGCCCCAAAACATGATTTATGATGAAAAATGGGTCTATGAAATGAAATATGCGGAAAAAGGGGGTTTTATCGAACAACGGCGACAATATTGAAGTTATGAATTGAAGTTGATTCACGTCTGCTGAACCGAGGCAGACGCCGGCTTCCCCGCTGATCACAGAGAATATCTGTGCCACTGTTTCTCTGTTAGAGACCCAATTACACCTCGGTTAGAGAGGAGGCGCGGTGCGAAATTCATTTTGAAGTTTCCTTCTCCCATATGCTCCGGGATGCCATTCTCCAGGAAATGATATGAAACATGCGGCGGGCTGACGTATTCCTCAATCCGAAGCCATCATCCCTCACATTAGCTGCCATCGAGGAAAACATGTGTTTCCAGGAAAAGTGTTACAAACTGGCGCACGAGCCTCAGCGTGGTGGAATCTGAACTCTGCAGATTTTAAAATAACGTGATTAGTTTTGATAGAAGCTGACGGGGTACGATTCAACTTTGTGTTATGAATTGGGTTTTTCATATGAACCAAAACGGCCGAAATAATGGAGTCACGGCGCCGTTCCCAAAACTAGCTTAAGGACGTTTAAGCTAGTTTGTGATGGAGTTTCTGAATATTTGCTACTAAGCGATATTAAGATAATTGTCTAAACATATCTTATATATCAAATTAGAGAATCAACTTGGCTGCAACTGAAAAATAATGTATTTTGTGTATATGCATTTATACTCCGCTGACATGACAATTTCTGTGTGCGCTGTATCCGAATGGGTGTTTGGCTTTTTCACAATCTAAATGTATAAATGTACAGAGTATAGAGGAATCCATATCTAGCAACAATATCAGTGATAACCAATGTGGAGATGCAAGGTTTGTTCGATTAAGCCATAAATCGATTGTCAGAAAATGAATTGACAACTCGGGTATATTAAGTTGATGTGAACAGCGTGTTGACGCTCGCTTAGCTCCATTTCTTATGGCTCTTTATCTGCTAAATGTTCCACTGTGTTCATCCTTTTATCTATTTTTATTTACAGTAAATATATCTGCTTTGAATTAAGTAGGAAACGCTCCCGTTTGTTGAGCCGTCCTCCGGGTGACCGTAACCACGGAACCTCCTCACCATCGAAACAGATGACGGGAGTCAGATCACTGCGGTGCAAAGTGTTATTTTTCTTCCGTCAATCAGTAGCTACGCCAGACAGTTAACCCGAGTGTGTGAGTGAGTGTGTGTGTGTGTGTGTGTGTCAGATAAATAAAAAGAGCGACAGAAAGCCAGACCGGAGCTCATTGTCTGTTTGCTCCGATTCCCTGCCTACCTGCCAAAGCATCACCCTTCAGCCGCTGACAGACCCTCTTCGTCTGGATAACCCCATTACTGTCTGTCTCGGCGGGTAAAGACACAACCACTTCCCCTCTCCGCCAAATGCTTCTGTCAATTTCTTTTTTCTTTGGGGGCCGGATCTTACCAGGTCCTGACATCTGGTGGGCGGTTTTATCCGATGCATATTACGGAGCATCCCGAGCGCCTACAGTTTTAACACGAGTGGGCCCGGTGCAACTCAAACTGCTGTGATTACACAGAGTGTCTTATGAGATGGGAAATGTGGCCTTTGAAAAGAAGAAAGGTTTGCGGTTTTACTTGGATCAATGTGGACAAGAAATACAAAGACGAGAAGAAAAAGCATCTCATTCACGGCGAACAATATCCACTTGACATTTAGCAGGAGCCACTATGACCACAAGTCCATGAGCGCAACGGGACAGGCACAAAGGTCAAGACCTTTTGTTTCATTTGCAGTTCAAAAAATAAAGGCAAGATAATCTGTGCCATTGTGTAACGTGTTTTTAGCCCATCTATAGTTTCATAATAATACAGAGTCTCACTTGTGCACATGAACAAAGCAGATTATGATGAATGAAAGTCTCCTCATTACAGATTCAATGATTCAGGGCTTTTTAAGGACAATTAACTTATATATTTATGATGTTTTTCTTCTCAGCCACCGAGCTCATCATGTGTCTGTGAAACCAGCTAAGACATGTTTCTGGTTTATAAAATAAGTGTTCAATTTTGCGGCTGGACAAGTTTCAGACGCAATTTTTAAGAACAGGATTCCACATGATTTCCAAACCTTAATGAGGCAATTAAAAAAAAGATTTCTGCTCCCTCTGAGCAAATTATTTCCTGCGTTCGGTGTCATTAATGCAGACGCCATTTTCATTTTTTAAATGAATGCAATATTGATTGTAAAGGAATGCAGTATCTCTCATTTAACCCTTTCACACCAACACCACTCTTGAGTGTGTTCTTAAGTTGATTTATTTATGATTGTTCCACTCATAAATTATGGGACTCAAACTCTCAACAGGCGACAAAGTCAACAGTCAGTTACAAAATGTGACGCATAAACTACCTTGACAGTGTCCAGGTCTCCGGCTTTAGCAGCTTCCAGAAGTCTGTAGTCAACATCCGAGTTCCTCACCGGGACGTTCTCTGCAGAGAGGAGAACGTTGGAGAACAACATTGAATAAATGTGCAAACATTGGCTAAAGCTACAAATGATCGACATGTATCCTCTGCGAACGGTGAAGATGACACACACACACACACACACACACACACACACACACACACACACACACACACACACACACACACACACACACACACACACACACACACACACACACAGAGATATTTACCAACAATACGCATCTTGTATCAGACATTTATGAAACTACATTTTCTGTTAAAGAAATGTTTTTTTGCAAATTTCTAAGTCAACTCTGTTGCTTTGCCCTTGGACAATAACTGACAGGAGGTAATGATTCATCAGCCGCCCCGCACAGTGGACAGACAGCTGAGTGGACTGAGTGTCTGATGTTTCTTTAAAAGTGTCCGCCTCCACACCAGAAGTTGGAG